>RJWJ010014868.1:0-37163 GCA_004363605.1 Indri indri | reverse complement strand
TGCTATTAAATAATCCAAACACAGCCTGGTCTAGACAGGTGATCACGTTTTGGGGGCAGATCGCACAATAAAGTCCAAGATGTGGCTGTTTCTGTGAATGGTCTCACGAGGCAGTGAGGTCACCCTCGCGAGCAGACAAAAGTACTCAAAGACACTCAAGCTCCAATGTGAAATGTCAGTCCCTTAAAAGACCTTCCTTCCCCGCTCCCCACAAAACAGAGGCTGCCTAGAAAATAGGCATTGTGTATTGTGGAGGGAAAAAAGTGCTTCCAGCCAAAGTGTTACAGTTTTGCAGAAAAGTGAATTACTCTCTACCTGGTAGAGACGCTTCGCACCAGGCAGCAGGCATGAATTACACGTCTGAGTGTGACAGTATCGGTCACATTCCTGCCCCTATTCCACACCCAGCTTTACTGTGTCCTCCCAGAGTGGGATCTCAGGCAGGAAAGAGTCAGAAAACCGTCGGAGTCCCCCAGCAGGGAGGAGGGGCCCAGGGACAGGGTAAGCTGTTTACCTGGGTGGATCTTGGTTGCTGAGAAAATCGGTCTCCTTCTTTTTGTCTCAAAATATCTCAACAAGGAAGTAGGAGTGTCTGATCCCCACACAGTGGGACAAATGAAGAACTTAGCTCCTTGGTGGTGCCAGGATTTGAACCCAGGAGTCTCAGGCCAGTGTTCCAGCACAAAGGACCTTTGTTTGGACTTTATAATCCACAAACAGCTTCCTGGCAGGCTTTTGTGACAGTAATAATTTGAAAATGCTGCATTTGTTTCTGCTGTGAAATGATTTGCTCATAAAGTTAATATTAAATACAAAACTGAGAATCTGCTTTTTTGTGTCTCACTGAAGCTGCAACTTTCCTCTAGAAGAACATGGAAATGGCATAGGATAAAGTGGGTGAGCTTTTGAGTCCTTCCACTGTGGAAAGGTCATCTAAAAAAAGCTTGAGGACCGTTGCTCTAGACCAGTGCTTCCCAAGGCAAGTTCAGGGTCTGTGTCCGCGGGGCAGCCCCCAGGCAGGTGAGCTTTTGACGGCCAGGGTCACAACTCTGGAATTCTCCATCAGTGCCCAGATCCGTGCCTTTGATACCTGTCTTCCCTGTTACATGTGGGATCTCCAAGGGCAGGGGCTGTATCCATTGCGTTCATTATCATCATCCTGTATGCATGAGGCTGCCTGGCACAAACTAGGTATAAAATAAAATATTGGAGGATTGAAAGAAGCAGATTTTCTATGAAAAAAGGATGCCATGGTCAAATAAGTTTGGAACTAGATAAAGGGCCTTTCTTTGGGAGATTCACAGAACACAACTGGGTAAGACATAGATTTAAAAAAAAAGCAGATGAGATGTTTGCATTGGCTATTTGTTATTCACACTGCAGGACTTGTCAGAACCTTTAACATGCTGATGTGTATCGTGTCACATTATAGCCCCAAGATGGGCAGCCCAACACGGACAGCCCAGGAAAGCGGTCATTCCTTCACTCAGACGACAGATGTTTCTATTTCTTTTAAAAGAGGATCAATTCCTTTTCCAATCTTAAAAATACCAAGTGTATATAGAAACCCCATGCCTGTCTTGGTAAGCATTGTATCCTCAGTTCAACAAATATTTGCTGAATGAATAAATATGTGGTAAATTAAATGGTAAAGTATTATCTCAAAGACAACACATTCCAGCATCAAACCACCCTGGGCGCTCTCTTCTGTGACTATTTACCACGAGTAAGAACCACTTGCTGGGGCTTATGAAACGTGGATGGTTATGGGTTCTTGGGCCTCCCCGGGAGGGGCACAGAAATGGAATCTGTCTTTTAACAGCCTCCCCCAGTGATGGTGCCTCAGGGGACCTTGGTCTGAGAGCCAGAGAGATCTGAGTTCAAAACCAAGCTCTGCCATTTCTCAGGGAGGGGTTGGGGAACCCTTGGAGGGTTGTCAGGGTGTGCATCCTGGGGGTCCAGCTGAGACAGAAGGGAAGAAGGAGCAGGCAGGGGAGGCAGGGGCATCTCAGTCTGGATTCCCCTAAAGGCAGACTTCCAGATGGAAATTAAAGTACAAGAAGTTTACGTGGGTGGGAGGTGACCCAGGAAACAGCACTGGGGGAGCAGGGAGTGGGACAGGGGAGAGGAGGGAGCCTGTGAAACAGCATCTCTGACTCAGCGCTCCCCGAGGGGCCCAGGCGAGGCTGCTTCTCCACCAGCTCCTGTGAGTCCTTGCTAAGGGACGGTGGGTGTGGTTGAGGATGGCACCTCCTCTCCCTGGCACTCTGGCCTGCGCACTGGCAGCACATGGTGACCAGAGAACGTCCTCAGATGTAAAATGTGGTCCTGGCAGTTGGACATTGGGAGCCCGTGTTCACTAAAGGTTAAGGGGCTGTAAGCACGGAGCTGACAGCGTCTGCTACAGGAGGCAGGAGTGCTCCACGCTAAAGGACTTGAAGATACAAAAGCCCTAAACACCAGAGCTCGCTGTGTTCAAGGAACAAAAGGTCAGTGTGACCAGGCCACGGTGAGCGATGCAGAGCATGGTAGGAGTTCAGGCGGCGTGTGCTGGTAAATATTTACAACCAGCTCCAAGAAAAAAGAAAGCTCTGACTTGTCGTGTTTGCCAATTTCCGTGGTGTAAATACTGACGTCATGGCTGACTTCAAGCTACTAACCTGCACCCTGAACGCAGAGTTGGGAACAGACATGCACATTCCCGTTTGCACAGGAAAGCTATCAGAAGGGTTTTAAGCAGAGGGTAAAAGGGATGATCTAATTTGTGTGTCAATGAGCCCTGCAGGTAGGAAAAAATGGGGTGAACAGGAGCATTCAGGAGTAGACCTAAGACCTGTCCACGTCAGAACCTTGGCAGTGGGCGTCCCAGACATACCCTGATGCAGAGAGAAGAGATAGAAAATCCATCATCAGACCTTTTCATGCAGAGCCGGGACCCATTCTTCCATTTAGATGGCATTAAAGGTCTTCTATAAATTAACAAAACACGAGGAGCTACAAATAAAAGCCGCGACACCACACCGCCGCGGGCAGCTGCACTTTTCCCGATGGTTCCCATTCGCCGGAGTAAGTTAAAGATGGTGTCAGCCTTAACACAAGCTTTGGTGACTTTTGTCAGTTTAAGTGAGACCTTTAATACTCCTTAAACATATTTTTCTGTAAGTAATAGAATCGTGGCAGAGAAATGAAGCTATCTGTCATGTAAACGCCAGCGGAGAAGGAACAGGAGTGTAGTAATGGGGGTGCCAGGCTACCAGGATACCTGCGCAAATGAAAATTGATTTTCTGGAGAATTCTCCGCCTGATGAAATAAATTAAATCTACATTTACTTCTATTTGTTTAAAAACCTCTTTGTTAAAATAAGTACAGCAGTATATAGACATAATCTAATAAATTAGAGGAGGATAAATTATACCTAATAACATTCCGCACAAAGCCCACAGAAGGGAGGCTTAAGTGTTTGGATTCGTTCCATTTGCGATGGTGAAACTGACAACAGTTATGTCTGGGTTTCCTCAAGCTAATTTTCTTTTATTTTTTCCAAATCAGTTTTATTATGATTTTAATTTGGAAAAAATAATCTACCGAGTTTCCACTTAGCCTGAAGAAATACAAGTTTAACTAGGTCTTAAAATTTAACTCAGTGTGAACGGCGCACCAATAGGAACTAACAATCGCTGGCTGTACGTGAAAACACATTTTATGTAGCCCCATCTTCTAGCCTGAGCACGCCTTCCCGCCTCTCAGATTTGTCACTTTCCCTCACAATGAAAGGGAAATTCAAAAAGCAGCAAGTGTTTATCGAATGTCCAGGAGGTGCCTAGCACTTGCCATTACGGGTGCATCCCAGGGCGGTGCTGGGATGGCTGAAGTGGTGGGGTTTTGCCTACTGGGTGCATTTATTAACACACGTATCCCATGACACGGTATTGGTTGGTGCACAGAAAAATGAAATTGTTGTCACTGTGGCTGCTCTAAATTCACTGGGGATTATGAGAACAACTCAGTAAGGGTGGCTAAAGTTGTGTTCAGATGCACCAAGGAAGGGGAGTTACACCAGGCTCTGAGCACGTTCCTCATTTAATCCTAAAACAACACTGCTCCCATTTTACAGAAGAGGACGTTGAGGCTTAAAGTGGAAAGTCATGGCCAGCAAGGCTGACTTGCTGTGTTCCCATTCGACCTCTTCATCTCCCTGTTGGATCAGCTAAAGAAAATGTGTGTCTTTTTCTTCCCTAAGGGCTTTCTTGTTTCTTAAGAGATGATGAAACTGACCAACTATGGGTTGCTTACTTCCCATTCTCTATTTTTGACCTCTGCCTTTCTGGATTCCTTCTGAGCTGTCAATAGAAATGGGAAATTTATGTACTTTTGACTTTCAAGTCATGGTCCAGCCAGAAATCAACCATTGCCCAGGGGCATCAGAGGAACTTGCAATTCCTGACTCTTTGGAACTGGAAAGTGGACCAGGAGCAGCGTGGAGCTAACAGTCTCCTGCAGAAGCCAAGTGACATGAATCCGTTAGATGTCCCCATGCTCCAACCCCGGGGCCCACGGGTTCCATGTCCCCAGGACAGATCCTGTTGGTCGACATCCCAAGCCCTCACTGAGTGTCTACCAGAGCCCCGGACGTGGCCAAGCAACTCTGCTGACTCCGTCCTTCACATTTGCAAATATGATTAAGGGTAAAGACCATGAGATGGGGAGATTATGTCAGATTATCTGGTTGCTGGTCATTCTGTGAATTCAGATCTACACATGTCACAGCAGTGCCACTGGGAGTGTACAGGTCCGAGGGCTGACAGATAAGTCCTGTAGATTGTAGTGAGATGATGGCCAGAGACCGGGGCCTGGAGGAAGTGACCTCTCAACTGAGTCCTGAAGAGTGACAAGGAGGTGACCAGGCCAGCAGCCCGGGCAAAGATGAAGATTTGAGAGAGCGAGAAATTTCTGGGTGCTCTGGAGTCACTCCGTGGAGTTGGGGGCGCGGGAAGGCAGAGTGTGAGGGGACACGGAAGACCTTCGTCCAGGCCAAGCCCAGGAGACAGACCAGCCTGTCTCTGCAGAGCAAAGGGGACTCCCGGAGGGCTCCCGGCAGGAAGGGACTTGGTTGGATTTGTGTTTTACAAGGGCTTGAGAAGGACGCCCCTTGCACAGCAGGTGCCAGCCCCTCTGGGGGCCTGCCTGACCTCAGCCCAGTGTGCTCAGGCTCAACACGCAGGCTTCACCCTTCCTTCCTCTCCTCCCTCCCTCTGCAAGCACGGTGCAGGGAACTAGCGAGTCCTGAGAGCTCCCCTCAAAAACATCCCGTCCTGGTCTGCTCCTCCCCATACTGCCCAGCTGCCTTCCGCCGGGTCCAAACCATCCTTCACCTCTCCCCAGAACTCCCTGTCTAGCTGCCTTCGCGGCTGCGCCCCCTCTTCCGCCACTGCAGCCTGTGGGCCTCCTAAGTGCATATCCGCCTCCCATGATCTCCCGCTGCCCCCCACCCGGGGGTCCTGTGTGGTCTGGCTTCTGCCCACCTCCCACCCACGCTTCCCTTCCCACTCGCTCTGGCTGGAGCCTCGTCCTCCCACGGCCACACCCTCTGTGCCCTCCTGCCTGGCACGTCCTTTCTCTGCCACAGCCGATCTCTGCCCGCCCTCTTTCCTCCAGCTCATTCCCATTTCTTCTTCAGTTTCCAGCTTGGACAATGATTCCACTCAAGGCTTTCCTGAGCCCGCATCCTGTCCAGGCACCGGTGGCCAACACTGCTGCATTCTCTTTTCCAAGGATGACCTCAACGAGACCTCTCACTTCAACCTGCGCTTCTGCAATGTGACCTTGCCGCTCCCGCGTCTAATTCCTTTCCCCTGGAATTTGGCTGGGCCTTAGTGGCATACTCATAACCAATAGAATGTGGCAGAAGTGATGCTGTGTGACTCCAAGGCTATGTCAGATGAGGCCATGCAGCTAACGCCTGGTTCTCAAAAAGCTCACTCTGTGGACACCCATCTCAGTAGCTCCCCCTGGTAGCTCAGCCACCATGTTGTGAGGAAGACCAAGCCGCGTGGAGAGGCCAGCCTTCAAGATATTCCAGCCCAGGGGCCTGACACGATGAAAGAAGCCTCCAGGTGATTCCAGCCCTCAGCATTTGAGCCACCCCAAGTCATCTCTCCAGCTGCGGCCCCAGACATCAAAGAGCAGAGATGAACCTGCTGTGCTCTGTCCAAATTTCTGACCCACAGAGGCCCTCAGCATATAAAATTGTTTTATGTCCTTATGTTTGTGGTAGTTTTTTACACAGCAATAGATAACTGGAACACTGGCTATCAAATACCCATTCCCCATCCCCTCTTCCTTGCTAAAAGAATTCTGGTTTTGTCAGAGATGGCCAGGTGCCCAGCTAAAGACTGGCTCTCTCAGCCTGCCTTGCAGTTGGGTGGTCATGTGACACAGTGGAAGGTCCTGAGAAAGCATTTTCTTTTCTGTTAAGAGGGAACAGAGCAACTCGAACCCTCTTTCCTTCCCTTTTCTTCCCAGAGCGAGAACACAATGGCTGGAGCTGCAGCAGTCACCTTGCGATTATGAGGGAAAGACAAAGAGATTTGTTAATATCTCAAATGTGGGTCTCAATATTACCGAGTGGCTGAATCAACATAAGCAGCTATCACTTGGGCCTTCTTGTTAGGTGGGAAAAATACCCTTTTGTTTTGAGCCTCTGTAGCCAGGATTGTGTTCCCGAGTGGTCCCAGGCTCCTCATCCATGTCACTCATCTATGCTCAGAGGTCACCTCTCCCTCGGACCATAAGCTCTGTGAGTGCAGGGACCCTGGCTGTCTTGTTCCCCACCATGTGGCCTTGCCCTGAGCCTGCCACATGGGAGGTTATCGAATATTTGTTGAATGACATCGAGTCAATGAAGGACATTGGGTTTTCCAGATGGCTGGAAGCAGAGTCTCAGAGACGTTTCCAGCCTGACAATTTCATGAGTGAGGAACCTCCCGGAGGAAGGGCTGGGACAGGTCTCCTAGTCTCATCCCAGCACCTCCTGCTCCCAAGGTCACCGGAGACCTAACTTCTCTTTGCAGCTGGCCTGGGCTGAGGTGGGAATTGTCTGTGTTGGAAGTCACTGCTCATTCCTCCTGGTACTAATGGGCGTTAATTGTAGACAATGATCACTGGCCTTTCATGTGCCCTTTATGTGACTCCACTGCACAAAAACCAACCTTGTAATTTTCCTTGGCCTTAAGAAATTCCTTGGAGGATGTGTTCTAAGGCAAGAGTAAGTGCAGATTTTTTTTTTTTTTTTTTGCTTGTAGGGTGTATTCTGCTTTGCATATAGATTCAGGTTGCACGTGTGACATCTCGTACTTACTTTAACATGGAATAAATGTGGTAGCCAATTTGTACAGCCATCTCACCCCACTGCATTTCTTTCTGACGTCCTCCCGTCACAAATGCCAGTTACGTAGTCGGCTTCACACTTGCTTTTGGGCTAAGTGCCCTTTAGTGTACTTGTGACTTGGTAACAGCCCGTAAAAATCTGCTCTTCTATTTTCCTTTGCATCATGGAGAAATCCTTAGAAAATTTGGTCAAGCCGATGGAAACCTTGTGGCTCCACCCATGGGTTTCCTCCAGCCTTGGGCTCTGGAGCACCTGGTCTGTGCACCTCGTCACAAATCATTCCTAGACACCATCAGCTACTGTGCGAGACATAGCTGGGTCTTTGTGGCTCTCCTGCCTGGGTTTGGCTCCGGGCTCTGCCTCTCACTAGCTTTGTGTCCTTGGGCAATTTTCTTAGCCTATCTGTGACTCATGTCATCCATCCGGCACACGGGGCTGTGGTTGAGGATTAACTTCGTTAATGTATGAACGGTGCTGAGAGCAACACCTGACTCACACTGTGTGAAAACAATCAGCGGAGGATGTTGTCATGAGCAGAGGGTTGTGTTTGGAGCAAGCCCTGGGAGGCGGGAGGCCCTCAGCAATGTAACATGTCACAGGTGTCTTCAAGCCTTGATTTCTCCACTTGTAAAACGACGGAGATGATATCGTAGTTTGTGAAACCTGGAAACGAGTGACGAGGATGCGGAGTGTTGTGATTACACGATTACAATCTCTGCAGGGCAGGGAGGCGGGAGGCTGGCAGGGTGCTGCTGCCAGATGCACTCCGAAGGAGTTTTGTGTGTGTGTGTGAGGTTTCCATTGAAAACAGGATTCACAAAGGCAAAATAACCACCAGTCCTAGCCCTGCATGCAAGATAACAAGAAGATACAGTACGGAGTACCAGGGAGGCTGCGCACACAAAGCCAGTTAATAAATCCCCAATCCTTCCCCAAACACTGAAGTCAAATTTCATCTCAGAACACTTTGCATAACAAGCAATTTAAGGTAAGGCAGCCCCTGAGAGCTACAGAACTTTTAAATGACAGGCAAATATTTCTGCTTGGTTGTTAAGGGGAGTGACTTTTTGAACTGCATTCTTAGAGCCAAACAATTTTGACCAGCTATAAACAGAGTCAAACTAATTATTTGCTTTCGCAGAGATTCCATTTCATTTTCCTGTGGGTAGAGAGTGGCAGGAGGTTGCTTTGTGGGATAAAGAGCTATAGAAGTTGAAGCTGGTAGCTACAGTGTTAAGTTGACTGATTCGGAAACCAAGACCTGCGCTGCCACTGGGCCTGTTCTGTTGGATGACAGAGCCCTTGCAACGGGGGTGCTGGCCACCTCGATCCCCATCCGGTGAGGAATCTTGGCATGAGCCCTTGTGAATAGGGGACTGAAATTTTACTATAAAAATTCAGAGATTTGAAGTGGTTTGCGTCATCTGGGGAGATCTACAAGAGTTGAAAACCATGCCATTTCTAAGGCAGCACCTTCAACCTTCAGAAGGACCAAGTGAAGCCCTGTCCTCCTGTCCTCAGCCTAGCCACCAGCCCGTAGGAGGTGGAGGCTCACTGTTTCTTTCCAGAGGGGAGGAAGGAGATGCATTTTGCCCTCCTCCAGGAACACGGAAGAAGTGTTTTCTGTCTCCCAGTCAGTCCCATAATTCAAACGATCATTTAAAGACATCTGTTCAAATGAAACTTGACTTCTGTCTTGCTCTGAACTTAATTCAAGATGGGTCATAGACCAAAAGGTGAAACCCAGAACCACAGAAGCTTCCACAACAGAGGTCAGCAAATTTTTTCTGTAAAGAGCCAGGTAGTAGATATTTTAGGCTTTGCAGATCACCTGGCCACTGATGCAGCCACAGGTGTGAAAGCCACAGACAATACGCAGATGAGTGGGTGCGGCTGTGTGCCAATAAAGCCTTATTTATGGACATGGAAATTTGAATTTCATATACTTTTCACATGTGACAAAATATTATTCTGCCTTTGATTTTTTCCCAGCCATTTTAAAATGTAAAAGCATTCTTAGCTCATGAGCTGTATAAACACAGGTGGCAGGTGGCATCCGGCTTGCAAGCCCTGGTTTGCTGATCCCTGTTCTAAAAGCAAAAATAGGAGGTCAGCAAAGATGTGAAGGTCACATCTTGAGGCTGACAAAGATTTTCTGGTCGGGATGCAAAAAGCACTAATTATAAAAAAAAAAAAATGGATAAATTGGACTTCATCACAATTAAAAATTTCTGCTCATCGATAATGTTAAATAAAAAGATGACATCATTAAGATAAGTCACAGACTAAAAATAAAATATTTGCTGTATAATATAGCTGACAAACTCAAACAAATGAACCCTAAAGAGGCAACTCCATTTAAAAAATGAACAAAAGACTTGATCAGACCCCCCTCAAAAGGAGATCTAAGAATGGTCAAAAATATATATATAAAAGGTTCCCAACATCTTGAGTCATCAAGGAAATGCACGTTATAACCACAGTGGATAAAATGACCAAATTAAAAATCCACAGTACCAAATGTTGGCAAAGAAGTGAAGAAGCAGGAACTCTAGAATGTGGCTGGTGGGAATGTGAAATGGTACGATCTCTTTGGAGAACCGTTTATTACAAAGTTAAACCTGTGCCTACTCTATAACTCAGCCTTGCCCTCCTTGGCTGTGGCCCTGACCAGTTCCCTGGTGGCCTCCTTCTCTCCTGTGTCTCAACAGTCATTGGCTGGGGTCCTGCTGGAACAAACCACCACCCCCAACCGACAATACCCCTTACCAAACACTCAGCACACAGTCCCGCATTTATTGTAACTCCAAAACAATCTCTTACAGCAGCTATTCTTACCTTCATTCTACAGGACGGGAAACAGATGTAGATAAATTAAGTCACTTGCACAAGTTTGCACTGCTAGTGCCAGAGCCCACTGTCTGGACCCACGTCTGGACGGTCCGAAGCTCACATCTTTCACCTCCAGTGTGTCTGCTCCCTGGTCACTCTCTCCACCTGCTGCCAAGCTCTGCCCGCAGGTCTGACCCTCCCAAAGAGGGAATTGGCTAGGGATAGAGCTGACGTTGGCCGCCACTCCTTGTGCCGCCCGCCACCCTACCCTGTGGCCCACTCCTGACTTCCTGTTCCTCCATGCCCATGGTGGTGAAACTCCAGCGTGTGTCTGCACTTCCTGCCTGAACCAGCCCGGAGTTGTGGTCACTCTGGCCAGGACATGCAGATCAAAGTGATTAACCCTGCCCTTTGCCACGTCGCCACCCAAGCCCTGCCACCCTGCGTTCTGGAAGTCCACGTACCTCATGTCACCGAGCACCTGGCCTGACTGCAGCAGATGGATAGGCCTCTTCTTCGTCAAAAGATTTTGCACCCCTGAAAGTGGGGCATGAGCCTAAGAATGTTGGCGCTTGGGTTTCTCTTTGAGGAAAAGTCTGAGGGCAGGGAGGGACAGCGCAGTGCACTGGGCTGCTCCAGGGGAAGGGAGCTGAGCTGCCAGCAGGACCAAGGTCTTAGGAGCAGGGCAAGTGGCCCCCGCAGGTAGAGACTAGGGCGGAGGGACGCTAGTCCTGGGAGAAACTGCAGAACCTTCTTGCTTGTGAAACACAAGGGCTCCCGGGGCAGCACGCTCACTAATTAGCTGGTTGTTCTGCATAAAGTTCCGTCTTAAATTCAAGACACTCACACTCCTTTGACTCGCCATAAAGCCAGGTTCAATTTTAAAGTTAAACTCCCAGAAAGAAAAAACATTCCAGTTCCCCTCATTTTCCCTCTAGGCCACTGCCCAATTTCTAATACCACATGTGAGTCAGGCAGGGATCATGTGTGTGTCATTTTCTAATTGAACTATAATTAAGACACAGTAAAACGCACAGATTTTAGGCATTTGGTTCAATGAGTTTGAGAATTGCATACCCAGTTACCCAGGTAACCACCACCCGAAACGAGGTATAGACCAGCTCTGTCCGATTGCAAGGTAATGAAAGCCACACGTATAACTTTAAAGTTTCTGGTAGCCACATTAGGAAAAGTAAAAAGAAACAGGTGAAAACAACTTTAATACTATATTTTTAACACAGTGTATTTAAAACATTTCAATACAGATCCATAATAAGAAATTTTTCTTTATTTCTTTGTCATTTGAAACTCTGTGTTTTATACTTATAGAATATTTCAATTTGGATGCTACCTTTTTGATGACTAAAGTGAAATATAATCCTTCCAAAACAATAAAGTTGCGTTAAAGGGGAAAATATTTTCTAACACTTCGGTTTTTAAATTTAAATTAATTAGAATCACAAAAAATTAAAATTTCAGTCCCTCGGTCATGGCAGCCACAGTTTAAGTTCATGTGGCTGGTGACGACCATGTCAGACAACGAAGACTGGACACTTTCAGCAGCCCAGAAAGTTCCCGCTTCCCTTTTTTCCAATCAATTTCCTTCCCAGCCTCCAGAATCGCAAGCCAATCAATTTCTGTTCTTTATAAATTTTCCAGTCTCAGGTATTCCATTGTAGCAGCACAAAATGGACTGAGACACCCTCTTAGCAGCATTAGTGTCCAAAGTATATGCTTACATTTTCAGGGCTCAGAATCCCAGTGTGACCTCTGAGAACTCTGGTGCTTGGGATCTGAAACGGATTTCAGAATTCAGAGGTAACACGCTGCCTCAGATCCCAGACTTGCAGCTTCCTTCGTGTAACGTACTTTATTGATTTCTGTTTGATAATGACTGATGCAGCTCTTGGGCCCTTTCTCTGATGAATCCGAGCTGTCTGTCAAATGGGAGAGACAGGGCAGGAGAGAAGCATTATTATTCCAAAGCACAATCATTAGATTAATAGTAAGCTCCAGCAACACCATTAGCGTGGGGGGAATCAATGAAATAACAGAGACAAGGCTGTGTCCAGATAAGATCGCTGCTCCTCACGCACGGGTCTTATTTATAGATCATGTGTGTTCATTGTACCCTTGTATCTTTCTTCCTTTGAGCGCCCCCAGGAGAGCTGATTATCATCTTTAAGACTATGTGTCAGCACCATAAACCACCAGCACCATCACTCTTCATCTCTGCCCCATCTTCCACCTGCCCACCAGGAGGATTAGACAACACTCTGTTGCTTCGTGTTGGAGCAAAGACATTTTTCAGGACTTTTCCAAAAGAAATTTTTATCTCACCACCATCCATCTTTTCCTATAACCTGGGAAAATAAAAACTTTCAGTCTATAAGTAGACGGCAAACTTTGCAAATAATTTCCCCAATGGATTTCCCTGTGCTCTTCTATTCACAAACGTTCAGCTTTCCCAAGTCATAACTTGTCAGCAAAGTGACTTTGTTTTGATGTCTTTAATTTTTAGATTCTAGATTTATCATTCCGAATAGGAGGTGCAGAGGAGGGAGCCTTTCTCTGGAGGGTGTTCCTTTGTGAATGCAAGGAAACGATTCTCTATTTCTGTATCAGAGGGAGTTGAGTGGGACTAAAGGTGGTGGTGTCAGGAACGTGGCAAGGCAGTAGCTGACAGCTGTCTGAGAATCTCAAGCATGGTATGAAATTTCAAACAGAGAAAGAAAAGAGGCTGAGAGATGAAATGTGTGGAGTTTAAGGGCAGCGTGAAAGGTGGCCAGCCTCAAAAGATCCTTTCTGGCCCTTACATCCACCCCTGCATCCTGGGCAACACGCCTCCGCGCGTAAGGACTCTGAAATTCTCTCCCTGTTCACCGGCTTGTTCCAACCACGGCGTCTGCTGCCCCTCGCCCTGCCTGCCATCCTGGTTTGAACCCTCCAAGTGGCTGAGCTCATTGATTCCCGTTGATTATTTTTCTGTTTCTAGCCTCATCTTGCGCTTTGGACTCGATGCTTTGAAAAGACTCCAGTTTTTGTCTTGAGCTATTATTGACTCAGATCAACTTCCTTCTTGGTTCAGCTAAGGTGCAACACTCTGACTCTGCCCTCGGTGCCAACCCTCCTCCCGCCTGGAGAAGGACCCGCTTACTTTTCCCTTGTACCGGGAATGGGACCTACAGAGAGACCAGGGGTAGAGTCAGCACAGGCTAGAGCCACCTTTGGCCCAGGCCGGCTTCTCTTTTTGTAGGATGTTATCTCTCTGCTGTCGTCCCTTGATAACTTTAGGTTTGCAAAGGCAGCATTTAGAAAACTAGTTTCCTCTCACTCCTGCCTCTGTTTTGGCCATCATTCCTGTTCAGATGGTTTGTGATCTGCCCCCCATCCCCACTCTTCCTTTAAACTCCAGATCAGAACGATGGACTGTCCATTGATGCCCTGTTAAAGCGCATCTTTTGATTAAAATCTACAGCTCGTCACCAGACATGCTAAGCCACGATAACACTCGAAGGATAAAACTTAGGCACGGCTCATAAATCCCTGTTACGACTGCATTTTTCTTTCCCTTGGAGAATTTAAGATGGGAAATCCTATAAAATTGGAAATAATCTAAATGCTCAACAACAGGGGATGGGCAAAGAAATGGCGTCATCCTAGCAAGTGATGAACAACCATGCTTTAGAAGAAGACGGTGGCTCGAGGAAATGCTGCCTCGAGTGGAAAAGGGGGGTCCAAAGGCGTATCTCCCCGTAAGCCCGATGCCTCTGCGCCCTGCAGCCTCGCTGGGGCCCTGGACGTGGGGCTTCATTCCAAGTCCTGCTGGGGGGGCGGCAGGCAAAGCCAGCTATGGGAGCGCAGCCTCCACGGTGGGCTCCCAGGGTGGGGCTGTCAGCAGGACACCAGCCGAGGCTGCAGTGAGCACCCGAAGAAGGGCCGCTACTGCAAGCCAGGGGCTAAGGTGGGAAAAACCTGTGTGTGTGTGTGTGTGTGTGTGTGTGTGTGTTCTCGAGTGTCTGGTGGGGAAGAAGGATGGGAGGAGAGTGGGGAGGTGGGGGCGGGGTGGCCCGCAGTCGCTGCACTGAGAGCTGGTAATGGCAAATCTCTTCAGGAGATGGTGTTCAACGCTTATCTTTATTCTTTGGAGCCTATCTTGATTTTTTTTTTTAAATGTGATTTTTACTGAGGCACAGAATAAATAAAATCCCGCCACGCTGACAATTTGCAAGGCTGATTTCCTGTCTGTTCGGTCTCGCATTCTATCACGTCCCAAGAGTGCACACATGTTCACCCCGCAGAGATCGGGGAGCGGCCACAGGGATGGGGGGTGGCGGCAGCGGCTGGCGCTGTCAGGAGCAGGTCACAGATCCCCCTCCCCCCGCTGCAGCCTGACGGCTTCTGGGTTAAATCTGTATTTCAAATAAACAACAAACACCTTTTTTAGTATAAATATTTTTATTGACTATATCTGGCAACCCTAACTGGACCCTGATTCATCAGAGGAAAAGCTTGGTTAGGATTTGCTACTTCCCTGGAGAGACGCAGACAGTCGCGTCCTGACAGTGTCTGCTTGGCTGCCTGAGCGCAAAGCCCTTCTCAGTCACAAAGTTTCTCTGCCCGTTTGCTTTCTCATCTCTCCCGAATTTGTCCCTTTTGGAGACAACCTGCTCGTCTCTCCTGTTTGACTGGAACTGACGTGTAAGGAGCCCCTTGCAGCTGGTGGCACCCGGGCTCGCCAGCAACTCTCTCCGCTGCCCCTGGCAGAAAGTCCACAGAGCTTCATTCTCTGTTCTAAACGCACTGGCATCACTTCCCGGCCAACAGTTTCTAAGTGACATTTGTGCATGACTTTGGAAACTGGTTCCATCACACCCATGTCTCCCTTTGTCATTTTGAGGAAAAGGTCCACCGATACTTATCTCGTACAGAATCGTGTGAATGTGCATAATGCCCCTCAACAGCGCACTTAGAAATGGTCGATATGGTAAAGTTTGTGTTATGTGTATTTTCCCGCACTAAAAAAATCAATGTGGGAAAATTTTACTAGAAACAAAACAAATCCCAATGCTCCCTCCAATACTGGCCTCGGAAAATGCACGAGCACTTTGTTCTCTGTCTGGCCAGGGGTTCAAAGCTCTCATTTCCACACTGGCCCTCTCGTTCCAGGTCCTCTGGGGTTGAGTGGACACCCAGGGGGACCGGCTGAGTGCAATTGAAGTGACCTCTGCTATTGGGGCTGGCGCTCCTCTGCTGTGGCAAGGATGTGGGACAGCCATGGCTTTCTGCTCATAGCAGTCGAGATAAAGGATGAATTTTGGTGTCTCAGGAGTTAAAGCTACAGGGCCCGAGTCAGAAGCTCAGAAGTGGAGACAAGTGGCGCCCCCAAACCAGGAAGACCAGGTCTCACATTTCTCCAGGAAGGAACTATTTCCAGAGCGCATACATTAACATTCAAGCCTCCCCGAAAACATTCACTGTGTCACCAAGGTACTGATTTGGGGAGGTTCTCTCCCTTTCCCCAAGTGAAAATGTCACTGCTCTGCCTCCTGAATGACACTCACAGCTCACATCCTCTCTGCCCCGGTATCACTGAGAATCTTAATTACGTTAAAGGGTTTACCAGTTGTTCCTCCTCCTTGAAGGTTCAGGGAGTGAGAATTCAAGCTGTGAGTTGCCTATTTCCTTCTTGGTGGCGGGGAAGTGAGTGCTGAAGGCTAAGCAAAGAGAATGTCCCTCTCAGAGGTTTAAAGCTGACCTCTCTAGTGTGAGGATATGCAGAGAAAGAGATACAGGCTCATTTAGGATGGTGGTTCTCCACCCTGGCTGCCCCACGGGATCCCCTGGAGAACTTTGGCGAATGCTCAGGCCACACCAACGACAAATTAAATGACAACCTCTGGGATGGAACCCAGGTATCGGTGGTTTTCCAAGTTTCCTCAGGTGATTCTGCTGTGTAGCCAAACGTGGAAACCTTTGTGCCCTTGCTGCTCAGCTCGCGTCCTGTGGGGCGCAGTAGCAGCTTCGCCTGGGAGCTGGTCAGAGAAGCAGAATCCTGGGCCCTGCCAGGCCCCCTGAGTCATCGGGGTCACCTGAATGAGAATCTGCACACCAGCTAGCATCTCAGTAGATCCATGTGTGCATCAGAGTTGGGAAGCACCGGATTAGACGGCTGCCAGGAGGATCCCGGATTATCGCCCGCAATTCCAAGCGCCACCGCCATCAACTTTGCCACCCTTGCTGCCTGACTCCTCCACCTTCAGGGAGGCGTGGACCAGTGACGTCAGCCATGCTAGGGTGGTGTGGTACCCAAAAGCCAACTCCAACACAAAAGGGTTGATTGTACGCAGAGGTTGACAAATGGTTCTAATACCAAATGCTGCCTGTTGGGCCAGCTAATGCCCAGATAATAATGATTCGTAATACCAGTTACATTTATTGATAACCCACTATGTGCCAGGCACTTGGCATATAGTGTGTCATTTAATCCTTCTGGCAAGCACGTCAACATTAGCATCCCCGACTTACAGATGAGGTCGCAGAGACTCAGAGAATGAAATCACTTGTCCAGAAAGCTCTTGCGGCTGGGAAGCAGCGGTGGGACTGAGGCTGGTTTCCCTTTACCCGGGTGTACTTGGACTTGTACTTGGATGCTTAAGGGTATGGTGTGTCGGAATGAAGGGAAGGGGAATAGCAGAGGAGGTGGGGGGAAGGAGGAGGAGGAGGAGAGAGAGTGCAGAGCGGTGAGTCCAGACAAATTAGAAACAGTGTGGGAGTCAGGACTCTCGGCTGCAAGTGACAGAAGCCGACCATGCCCTGACGTAGTCCCAAAGAGGAAGTTGTTGGCACATCTGAAATGTCCAGGGAAGGGTGGGCCTCAAGACAGCGTCTTCCTGTCTTTTCTCCATCTCTCGGCTCTACTTCCCTCTGTGATTACTTCTTTCCCAACAGACTCTCCCTGGTGGTGGCAAAGATGTTCTCCAACAGCGCAGGCCCCGTGCTTGCTTGTTGGCTTAGCAACGTAGGGCGGTAACTCCCCCAAACTCTACCAAAGCCCTGCAGATTAACAGTGGTTGGCCAGGCCATGGTCATCTACTTCTGCAGACAGGAGGTGAGGAATCACGTGGCTTGAGAGAGTGGGAGACACAGTCCCCCCAAGGAGAATTGGGGTGCTGTTACTGAAAAGGAGGAAGAAGACAGGGCAGACAGGAATCATGAGCTGACCTGGACATTCTCGTTAGCCTCTCCAGACCTACTCTCCACCCTCCGCCCTCCTCTCCGCCCCGAGGCTGGTTTCTATGGGCAACACATGGCTATTCTTTTCTTTTCTTTTTACAGCTTTATTAAGGTATAATGTGCATACGGCAAAGTTAACCCATCACAAGTGTACAATTCAGTGATTCTTGGGAATTTTATAACAAGATGCAACCATCACCACAATCCGATTTCAGAAAACTGCTTTAACACTCCAAAATTCACTTGAGTCTTGCTTGCAACAGCTCCAGGCAATGAATTTGCCTTTTCTGGACATTTCATAAAAATGGAATCCTACTGTATATGGTATTCTATGTCCTTTTTCTTTCACTTAGCACAGTAGTTTGGAGGTTTATCCATGCTATAGCATGTGCCAGTATTTTGTTCCTTTTTACTGCTGGGTTGTATTCTATCATATGGATATACCACATTCTGTTTATATATTCACCAGCTGATGGGCCCTTGAATTGTTTACAGTTTGGGGCTATTATGAATAAAGCTGT
The DNA here is from genome assembly GCA_004363605.1 of Indri indri. Classification (NCBI taxonomy): domain Eukaryota; kingdom Metazoa; phylum Chordata; class Mammalia; order Primates; family Indriidae; genus Indri; species Indri indri. The sequence continues at coordinate 19,186 of RJWJ010014868.1, read as the reverse complement.
TACAAACACTTGTGTACAAGTCTTTGTGTGAACATGTGTTTTCAATTCTCTAGGATAGATTCCTAGGAGTGTACTTGTATCGTATGGCAAGTTTATGTTTAATGTTTTAAGAAACTGCCAAACTGTTTTGCAAACCTGCTATGCCATTTCTACATTTTCACCAGCAATGAATGAGCGTTCCAATTTCTCCACATCCTCACCTATACTTGGTATTGTCTGAGTTTTAAAAATTATTGCCACTTAATAGGTGCATAGTGGTATCATATTACAGTTTTAATTTGCATTTCTCTAATTACTAATAATAGTGAGTGCCTTTTATATGTTTTTAGTCATTTTTAGTGAAATGTCAATTCAAGTCTTTTGCCAATTCTTTATTCGGGTTGTTTGTCTTCTTCTTCTTAGTTGCTAGAGTTCTTTATATATTCTGGACATGTGACTGGAAGATATTTTCACCCAGTCTGTAGCTTGTCCTTTCATTTTCTTAATGGTGTCTTTTAAAGTTTTTAATTTTAATGGTGTCAAATTTCTAATTGGCTCATACTTTGGGTGTCATGTCTAAGGACTCTTTGCTTAATCTGAAGCCATGAAAATTATGGTTTCTCCTACAAGTTTTATAAGTGTAGCTCTTACATTTAGGTCCATGATCCACTTGGAGTTAATTTTTATTTTTGGTGTGAGGTAAGGGCCTAAGATACGAATGTCCAATTGTTACAACACCATTTTTTTGCCTGGGCTAGAGTGCACTGGCATCAGCCTAGCTCACAGCAACCTGAAACTGCTGGGCTCAAGCCATGCTCCTGCCTCGGCCTCCCGAGTGGCTGAGACTACAGGCATGCGCCACCATGCCCGGCTAATTTTTTCTATTTTTAGTAGAGACGGGGTCTTGCTCTTGCTCAGGCTGGTCTCGAACTCCTGAATTCAAGAGATCCTTCTGCCTCGGTCTCCTAGAGTGCTAAGATTACAGGCGTGAGCCACCATGCCTGGCCACACCACCATTTTTGAAAAGAGTATCCTGTACTCATTGAATTGTCTTGACATCTTTGTCAAAAAATCAATTGACCCTATAGGTAAGGGCTTATGCTGAACTCTCACTCCTGTTCCATGATCAATATGCCCATCCTTACCCCATCGTCACACTGTCTTGATCACTGCAGCTTTATAGTAACCTTTGAGATCGGGTAGTATAAGCCCTCCAACTGTGTTTTTCTTTTTCCAAATGGTTTTGGCAATTCTATGTCTTCTGCATTTCTATATTCATTTTAGGACCAGCTTGCCACTTTCTTTAAAAAAGTCTGCTGGGATTTTAATAGGGATTTCATTGAATCTATAGATCAGTTTGGGGAGATTGACATCTTAATAATATTAAAGCTTCCAATCTGTTAACATAGAACATCTTTCTATTTATTCACATTTTCTCTAATTTCTTTCAGCAATGTGTGACAATTTTCAGTGTACAAATCTTACACTTTTTCTTGTTAAATTCATTCCAAAGTGTTTTGTTCTTTTTGATGCTATTGTGAATGAACTTAAAAAAAAATTTCATTCTCAAATTGTTCATGACTAGTATAGAAAATTCAATTGATTTTTGTATTTTGGTCTTGTATCCTGCAAGCTTGCTAAATTTATTAGTTCTAGGAGGATATTTTTGTGGATTCCTTAAGATTTTTCTACATATAGGATGATGCCATCTGTGAATAAAAACAGTTTTACTTCTTCCTTTCCAATCTGGATGTCTTCAAATATTTTGGTGGGGGGCCTTATTTCACTGGCTAAAATCTGCAGTATAGGGGACTATAGAAGTGGTGAGAATCTCTTTGCTTCATTTCCAAGCTTTGGGAAATGCATTCAGTCTTTCACCATTCAGTATAATGTTAGCTACGGGTTTTTTGTGATGTACTTCATCAGGTTGAAGAAGTTCGCTTATATTCCTAGATTGTTGATGGTTTTTGTCATGAATGGGTGTCGGATTTTGTCAATTGCTTTTTTTGCATCTAGTGAGATAATTCACCATCTGAGTGTGCCATCTGTTTTCTGCCAGGACCCTAACTGGTAAAAATACTTGCTGCAAAGTAAAATGTACATGATGGAGTTGGGTTCCCTAGTTCCTACTCAACGAATTATTGCATTGACTTGGTGTCTATTCTCCCAGCTTTTCGGTGTCAAGAAATTTGGTTTTAAAATGTATCCACAATAATTTGATACTCCTTCCTTCAAAAGCGGAGCTAAATTTTCCTCCGAGTGTGGACAGGCTTTAGAGACTCACTTCTAATGAATAGAATGTGGCAGAGATGACGGTGTGTGGTTTCTGAGACTAGGTCATAGTGGGCAGTGGCTTTTGCCTTGCTTTCTCTCTCCGATCACTGACTCTGGGTGAAGCAAGCTGCCATGTTGTGAGGTCACTCAAGCAGCTCTGCAGAAAGGCCTACGGAGCAAAGCCTCTGTGAGTGAGCCATTTTGGAAAAGATTCCCTAAGCCTCTGACAGCAGCTCCAGCCAACATGACTGCAAACTCATGAGACACCCTGAGCCAGAATCACCCAGCTAAGCTGATCCTGAATTCCCGACCTCTGGAAACTGCAAGATAATAAATGAATATTGTTTTAAGCCACTATGCAGCAGTTGAAAATATAAGGGACTTTGCTACTTTCTCTCCAAATTTGTTCGACTCTAGAAAGGACAAAGATGGAAGGAATAAGGATATCTGCACCTGGGGGCTCTTTTAGAAGTTAGGTCCCATACGAATGGAATTGCTCTAAGAAGAAGGGATTGGAAAGCACTATATGTCTGTGGGTGATAAACACCACATAGATGAAATACCGCTACTATGAGTATCATCGTATTAATAGTATCCACGCTTACACTCAATGTCATTTTGTCTGCCATCCTTCTTTCTATTCCCACATATCAGGTCTTTGATAATTTACATTCTTCTTCTAAGGAAAGAACCCTGGGGTCATGCCTTCTAGCACTGACATGCTGACCAGGTACCTGATGCGGACACACGAGACCACCCACATTCTGCTTCCACCAGTTGTTCTTTCTAGAACACCAGCCAGGAGGAACCAGCACACTCTGAATTTTGATCACACGTAGGGAGGTGATCTGCCTTCTAATTAGTGTTCCCTGCCCTGTCCCTTCTGCAGACAGTTTCACCCAGGAGAAAAGACCTGAAGCCATGGTGTCAAAGGTTACAGAAGCATTTACACAGTGGTGAGGTCTTGCTTAGCAATCATGGCGGAGGAGAGAAACATTTGCCTCAGGCTGCCATTCTGCACCATATCACTTGTGCAAAGTGGAACTTAAGTTTCTGTTTTCTGAAAGGAGGACAAGTGGCTGCTGATAAGCAGGAGGTCGCCATTCATCTCCATTTGCATACAAATTACTTTCTCCTCTTCTTTTCAAGTGGGAGGAAGAGCTGGCTTCTTGTTCTAAGAAGCAGCAAACTCTTCTCAAGTCGCCTTGTGTGTATTTGTCAGAGCGTTTTGGGTGCAATGACAGAAACTCAACCCGACCCAAAGTAGCTTAAGCAAAACTGGTAACTTTCTAATCTATCTAATCAAACCACAAAAGCGGACAAGACTTTAGCTGCAAAGGGGGATGCAAATGCCATCTTCCATCTTATCTCCTCTTTTTTCTAAATTCATTGCCCTCATTCTCTCCCCACAGGGCCACACCCATGGTTAGATGGACGTCTCCACACCTGAACGCAGCCTCGGCTCTCAGCTCTCCACGCGGCTGGCTGTTTGGACCTGGTAGGGCTGTCTAGCTAAGTGTGTTAAAACTCAGTTTAGGATCTTACCCTTGTAACGTGCTCCTCCTCATCCAGTGTTTTCCTGCCAGAGTGGATGGATCCCCTGACCATCTCCTCGGCCAGCTGTGCAAGCAGGAACCTGGGCTGTGCTCCTGGCCCCTCCCTCTCTCATTCCCATACAGCCGAGCAGGAAATACCTCTCGGGTCCAGTTGCTTCTTTTTATCCCTCTTTTCATCCCTCCAACGTGGGCTGATCGCCTTCTAATGGGCCCATCTCTGGTCTACTCCTGCCTCCCTCTCACTTATTCCCCATATAATTGCCTTAAATGTCCTTAAAAAATGTACATTGGATCCTGTCAGTCCCCTGCTACGCGCCCTTCTCTCACTATTAGGATAAACCCCTAAATCCTTGCTGTGCCTGATTCCACCCCGGCCCCATTGAGAACCTCTTTTCTTTTTACTCTTTGCTCTTCAGACACTCGGCTCCTTCCCACTCCTCGGCCTTTACACATATCGTTTCCTCTGCCAGGAATGAACATTCCTCCTTTACCTCCTTTAGTTCCCCTTCACACCTCAGGGCTAGTAGGGGAGTTTTAAAATAATTCCATGAGATGGTTGACCTTCCTCCCTGGAAAATGGAGCCTAAGTCACCTCCCCTTGAGTGCAGGCTGCACTTAGCGACTCACTTCTCATAAACAGAAGGTGGCGGGAGGGACAATGTGTACCTTCTGAAACTAGATCATAAAAGAAACGCATTGCAGCTTCCTTTTTGTTTTCTCTCTTGGATCACTTGCTCAGGGGGAAGCCAGCGGCCATGTTGTGAGGACACTCAAGCAACCCTCTGCAGAGGCCCACGTGGTGAGGAACCGAGGCCTCCTGCCAACCGCCATATGAGTGAGTTTGGAAGTGGATCCTCCAGCCCCAGTGGAGCCTTCAGATGATGCAACCCCGGCCAATGTCTTGACTATAACCTCATGAGAGACCCTGAGCCAGAACCAGAACCAGCTAAGTCAGCAACAACTTCCTGACCCACAGAAACTGAGATAGTAAGTGTTTATTTTTTAAGCCACTAAGTTTTGTGGTAATTCGTTACACAGAAATAGACAACTAATATAGTTATTTCCTACATTATTTTTCTCATAGCATTTATGACATTTATAGTTAAGTAATTAGCTGTGCAGTCCACTGTTTAGAGATGTCTGTTGCAGTCCCTGCTGTGGCCTCAGGGCCTCGACCTGGGTAAACGCTTACAAAATTGAGGTCACGACGTGCACCCAACTGGTAGTGAGTTGAGTCTGTGCTGGGAAGCAGTGGTGTGCCAAGCAAAACAGGCACCTGAAGCCTGTCATTTTTAATAATCTTTCCACTGTAGGACAAAATTATTTCCTATAACAACCATGCATATTGTTTGAATTCAGTAAAATATCTCTTGTGTGCACTAAAATTTGCACATCAAACAAAAATATGACACTTCTCAGTTCTCCTCCTGTTTTACTGTTTTAAATGTTAAACAAATGAAAACTCCAAGTGGTCACAATGAAAGGCAGAATTACAGTAACTTGAATTCTGTTTCTTTGTCTTCATAATAACTGCACTATTGTTTATTTTGAATCTACTGCTTAAACATAGTAGATATGTTGGCTGGGCGCGGTGGCTCACGCCTGTAATCCTAGCACTCCGGGAGGCCGAGGTGGGAGGATTGCTTGAGCTCAGGAGTTTGAGACCCCGTCTCCACTATAAAACAGAAAGAAATTTGGCCAGGCAACTAAAAATACAAAAAAAAAAAAAAATTAGCCGAGTGTAGTGGTGCACACCTGTAGTCCCAGCTACTTGGGAGGCTGAGGCAGGAGGATTGCTTGAGCCCAGGAGTTTGAGGTTGCTGTGAGCTAGGCTGACGGCACTGTACTGAGCAACAGAGCAAGACTCTGTCTCAAACAAACAAACAAACCCCACAGTAGATACGTAGTGTGTAACACCATAGGGATTGGAGACCCGAGCTGCACCCTGTGTGAGCGCATCTATTTAGCACCTTGCCGACCTTCCTCTTAACGTGAACACGTGCGGCTGAGTCCCTGCGTGTTGGGGGTCGACGGTACAACTGGGACTCTCCAAATTAAGCTCCATGTCGAATACCATGTTTATTTGAAGGACAAGTCATTCGATGTGCTAATCTGAAGCTGTATTATTAAAATCAACAGTAACTGCAGCAGTTGTCTAGAAATGAGACCAGCAAAAAGATTTGGGGCGTGGGGAGGTGTAGGTTACCACTGGCATTGTGTAGAACAGAGCATATGGTAAGAACGAAAAGCAGGCTGGGCATGGTGGCTCATGCCTGTAATCCTAGCACTCTGGGAGGCCGAGGCGGGCGGATTGTTTGAGCTCAGGAGTTTGAGACCAGCCTGAGCAAGAGCGAGACCCCGTCTCTACTAAAAATAGAAAGAAATTAATCGGACAACTACAAAATATAGAAAAAATTAGCCGGGCATGGTGGCACATGCCTGTAGTCCCAGCTACTTGGGAGGCTGAGGCAGAAGGATTGCTTGAGCCTAGGAATTTGAGGTTGCTGTGAGCTAGGCTGACGCCACGGCACTCTAGCCCAGGCAAAAGAGTGAGACTCTGTCTCAAAAAAAAAAAAAAAAAAAAGAATGAAAAGCAGATCAACTTTGAGTTGGTTTTATTATTGTTTTAAAATTGTCTACAGACGATGTACCCCTTCTGGTGGTCCCCTGAGGGGGGCAGCTCCCATTTTTGGTCCTGGGGAACCAGGGAGAGATTCACCACATTGTGATCTATAAAGCAAGACTCTGAAGGAACGGGGCTGAGGCCAATGGTCTAGTGATTCTGTGGCATCCTTGAGGACGTGCTCTTTGAGGGTCTTTGCTGTCCCCAAGGACAGCGCTTTGGGAGGCAGTGCCCTGGGATGACTCTGGGTCCCCCGTGACAGCCCAGATGTGGGCATTGGTCCATCCCTGCATCCAGCTACTGCCTTTTATGCAGTTCATGCGTCACACTGCTGGAGCTCAGGCGCAAACGGCAAAGCCCTCCTGGAGCAGAGCACGGGCTTGCGAAAGACACTTTGGATGTTGTCAGGTTATAGCTCTGTTTCCTATGTAGAGGCTTTAAAACGCATTTAAATATTTCAAATAGTCTCTAAATTTTTTAGAATTCATAAATTTGGAATAGTAACAAGATCATAAAAGAAAGAGCCCGCTCCCAACCAATAGGAAACAGAGCCGACGTATTTATACATTTCCCACCCAATAGTCCCTGGAGATTTGATTTCTTGTTTCCTGGAGAACCCAAAGACAGAAAGCAGAACTCGGTGTTAAATAATCTTTACTCTACACCTGTTCAAACTACCTGCAAGACACTAGTCATTTGTCCTTATGCACAAACATCAATCCAGGGAACATGAAATTTTAACTATCAATAAATATTCCGACATCCGCACACATGGAGCATCTAATTCCAGCATCAACATGCAGATAGGCATGAATAGATATTTGGATTTATGACAAAAGGGGTGTCATCTGGAAACCCCTCCCAGGAAGGTCTAGCGGGTTGGGTGTGAGGTATTTGGGATGTTGCCTGCTTCCCTCCGCCCATTTCTACCAAGTTGGTCCTGTAATCCTGTTTAATTAATAATAAACATTGCAGGATTTTTTTTTCCTCATTTGAATTATGTTTGAAATGAGATGGCTGGATGCTTCTTATAAAAATGCTTTGAAAAATAAGCCATGTCAGAAATGAGTGATTTATTATCACTCAGAGTGCTGGCAGGGGAAATCTCAGAAGAGGAGAGAATTGATGTTGCTTCCTGCCAGCATTTCTACTCCAAAGCTGGTCCAATTTGCTTTCTTCCCGGGCGCATGCATGGGGCAGGTTCTGCGTGAGCCGTCCCCTCTCCTGTTTGGTGCCTTGTTCTTCCTTCCTCCCAGAATCTGCCCAGGCCTTTGGAGGTTACCCCCACCCCCATGGCATAGGGTGGAAGGAGAGCCCAGGCCCTCGGGACACTCCCCACTGTGCGTGCTGGCCATTAGCCAAGGTCACAGGTCAGGAGAATGAAGCCATTGAAGTCTGGAAGATTTCAAATGAGCTGCATCACATGGTGAAACATCTGCAGTTTGGCAGCTTCCAGGCCAAAGTTCTTGCACAGATTCTACCCAAATCACAGGTAGCCCTGCTCTCAGTAATTTGCTGTGTTAGAAATATAAGCAATTATTTACTGGGCACTTACTATGTATATGCAGTGTTCTAAGTCCTTTGCATGCCCAACACCACTCCGGCTTCACGACAGGCGGTAATAATAGCATCCCCGCTTTACAGAGGAGAAAACAAAGCACACACACAGCAAACCGGGAAAGAAACCCACGCAGCTGATTCCGGGAGCCAGACTCTGAACCATCTAGCTCACTGTACTATTTGCTATTATTAACGACAGCCTTTTCTGAGCACTCCACGCAAAGCCGTGTGCTGAGCCTGCCACGGGATTGCTTCCCTCACTCCCTGTGGGATCTGCAGGGCGGGGATTGTCCTCGTTTGACAGTGGAGGAAACCAAGGCTCAGAGAGTGAGGTCAGTTGTCTAAAGAACGCCTCAGAGCTGATGTGTATTCCCAAGTCCTTAGCTCACTTTCCAATCACTTACTTGTGTTACTCTGCTTGGTGGCAGTGACAGGGGGGTGATGGGGACTGCGGGCCTGGTGCTGAGCTCTGCGGGGTTCACCTTCAGGACTGTGTCGACTCCAGCTTCAGGTTTTTACATCTGGGTTCTGTTCTGGTTTTCTTCCCTGCATTTCAGTAGCCCCAACAGAGAGGTCCACAGAGTGACAATATGAATACCATCATGCAGGCCCCTTCCCCAGTCCTCGCTCAGCAGACTATTTGCAATAAGGAAGAAAAGCTGGAAGCTGGGAAGTATTTAACGTCAGAGAGGATGTGGCGGGAAAGCGCCTCTGATGCTTGGTTGACGGGAACGCAAATCTATCCAGCCTTGGAGAGCAGCGTGGCAGCGTCCAGGGAGGTTGGAAACATGCTTATCTATGGCCCAGGAATGCCACGTGCACCGGGAGACACGCACGGGATGCTCATTGTTTGTAAAAGGGAAACCATGGAAGATGCTTCAATGCCCATCGACAGGGTCGTGTATTCATACACTAGATTTCTGTAAGCAATCGAAGGAAATAAACTACACGTACATAGATCAACATGGGTAATTATCAAAAACATAATGTCAAGCGACAAAAAGCAAGTTCTAGGAAACTTAAGCAGTCCGGACAACAATCTTACAGATTGTTCATAGGTACACCCACAGCAGGGTGAGGGCACATCCCACATTCAAGAGAGATGAGGGAGGGTACGGCCCTGTGAGCAGGGCTGAAAGGGACTTCAGTTGATCTACAGATGCTTCGTTCATTTTCTATTTTAAACAACCCAGAAGACAAAAGATGTTGGCATTTGTCGGTTTGGGGTGGTAGGAACCTGGGAATTTGTCTGGTTATTCTCTGCATTTTTCTGTGTTTTAAACATCTCTAAAAAACAAATTCCAGCGTGAAGCTACACACTGAATTTACATGGTCTTCTTCAATGAGTCTGTTTTGTAACAGGTCTGGCGGCAGAAGGGGACTGAAGGGATCTCCTCAGACGAGTGAATTTCTTGCCAACGTGCTTTGCCCGGCAGCGCGGGCACGGGAAGAAAGCGAAGATCTGGCCGTGGTAACAGTTGCATCCCGGGTGCCTCAAAAAAAAATCTGGCCACGGTAGGCAATATTGATTACTGCGCACACAGAGGCACGCACGGGGCCGAGGGGCAGAAAGGGAGTCTGTCCATAAATGCATTTCTTCTGCTCCTGACCTCAGATAATGTGTGCTGATTAAGGGGCTTGTCACTTATTTTTAAAACCAGTGTTAAATATTAATTATGAGTCATATGGCTTGACCCCAAGAGGGGTCACCCCTCCCCTGCCTTGGGGTTCTCCTGGGGCTCTAAAAGCCTCCCCAGCCCACCTGCCACCTGGGAACCAGGCAGATTTAGATTGGAAATCACCATGAGGCTCGCTCTCTCTCCCCCAGCGTGACTGTGGACAGGACAATTACGGAAACAGAATTCATTGTTTGAACAGGCTGAGCTCATAATATTAGTGTAGATTTTAAAAAAAAGCATTTCTTGGCCAGGAATTAAAAATAGCTCATTCTCTCCCTGCACCCGCCACCCCTCTCTTTCCTTCTCCTGCCAGATTTAGAACCCGAGGGAACTTGATAGGTTCCCTCCTAGTTAGCATTCCTACAGCAACGCATTTGCAACATGCCTGAGAATCATTTTATTTTAAACCCCAATTCTTTACGACATTCCTGCAAGGGAGTTCCGAGTTATTAGCTCGGTTTTAAATGCAAGGAGAGGGGAGCAGAGAGGCACAGGACCCACCCGAGGAGTCTCGGGGACTGATTTGGAGATTCCACCCAAACCCAGGTCCTTGCCCCGAAATCTGGGCTCTCAAGGAGAGAGGAATTGCAGCCCCTTCACCTCAACCCTTTTCATCCATCCTCAATGGGTTCTCTGCCACCTTAGAATTTTACCAATTTCAGTAATGGCCCGTTTTTATACACATGAAAACGGAGGTCCGCGGAGCGTGCCCAGGAGCTGAACTTGGGCATCCCAAAGTTGTGTCTGGGATTCTTGCCACTCTGCCTCCTCTGCACTGCACTGAACAGTGTCTACCCCCTCCCCAAATTCATTCCACCAGGAACCTCAGAATGTGACCTTAGTTGGAAATAGGGTCTTTGCAGATGTAACCAGCTAAGACGAGGTCATCCGGGTCCCAGCGTCACATCCCAGGGCTGCCGTTTGCCCAATGTTCCTATCCTTCTCTTGGTTTTATTGTACTTTTGAGAAGCTGTTCTCCACAACCCGTTCTTCTCAAACTTGAATGTGCAAATGGGCCACCTGCACATCTTGTTCCATTGCAGTTTCTGATGCCACAGGTCCCAGGGTGGCCTGGGATTCTGCATCTCTAACATGCTCTAAGAAGCTCCCAGGTGGCTGGTCTGCGGACCACACTTTGAGTAGCCCGGCTCTCCGCATTGGCTGGCTCTGGCCCCTCAGTGACTTCCTGGCCTCCTGGCTCACCTCTACCAAACCTACGGGTTGCTAACACCACCTCATGGCCTCGGAGCAAAGTGCACATTGACAGCACGTGACGAAGGAAGCAAAACCTCTGGGCGCAGTGACGTTAAGCTCTTTTCTTGTTATGGCTTTTTATTTCCTCTCTACGTGTGGGAGCTTGGGGATTTCATTAGTGGTGTAGAGGACTGCTGAAAGAATTCCTTGGTGGCCCCTCAGACCTTTCCATAAACAAACATTTCGAATGTAATAATGTTAATAATATTACCACCATAAAGAATGGCATTATAGTTTGAGATGATACAAGCTGCCCCAAACCTTGACGATCACGCTGCCTTTGTCTGGAACTATTGTTTCATGAATCCGGCAGTATTTTTATTCCAAAGCAGTGCTTGTCCTCTGAGCGATCTGGGCTATTTGCTTTATTACTACAAGATCTTTACATACGTCCCTTCTATTTTGCTGACGTCATCCTTTTGCACGCGGCACGGCTACTGGAGTACAGGGGAGATCTTCATGTGCAAGGGCTGGGGGAAGCTATGATAAAACTCAGAAATTATAAGAGGAAATAATTATTACAACAGAGAAGAAATATCACACTAGTCCACACTAACGCACTTAACTGTCAAACAAAGAGATCTTTAAGATGATGGAGCATCCCCCACACAGCAGAAAGATGAGAAGGAAAAATGCGGCTGCAATTTGTTCTGAGTAATCTCGCTCACAGAAGGAAGGGGCCTTGTTCTGCTCCACAGCCAATGACTGAGAAAGTCCTTGCAGACCGGGAAGGAAGGGTGCGGGCTACGGACATCAGCTTGAGGTCAGGCGACACCGCGTTGCCGGCGTTTGGGTTCCACGAAGGGAGTCCCTGTTCACACCTGCCGTGGCGCAGAGATTCCGGGCACGATTGAGAGAGGGTGTAGAGGAGATCCTCGCTCCAGCAGGGGCCGAAAATTTAATACCTGCAAGGTCAAAAGTAAGAACTGGTGGCCTGATAAGAGCTTGTTAAAAAAAAATCAATAAATAAGAGGTAGTATGAGAAGGAAGACAACGATAACCCCTGTGGAGTGATTTCACTGGGTCCTGGCTACGCCCTGTGGGGTAGTTTGTATTGTATTCAGAGCTGGGGAAATAGGTGGATCACATATCTTCACGAGGCCACTCAACTCGTGTTGGCAGATGCTTAGTGCTCCTGTGAGCGTCTCGCCATCCCACCCTGGCTTGGATAAATGGATCCACGTTCTGAGCAGTGAAGGTAAAACCGCGTATCTCCTTAAAGACATTTGTCACGTGCAGTTATCGTTGGGTTTTCCTTAATGCCGTGTGTGGGCTGGTACCCTGATGCTCCAAACATGTTTCAGGGAGGAGGGAAGGGAGAGAGAGACCCCCGAGAGGCAGGGGGAGTTTGTTGGCGAGGCTGGCCGGTGTCGATGAGAATCCTTCCACTACAGGTGCTTTTAGACTCCCCCTTGACAAAATGCAAGATGCCTTGTTCTCACATGAAGCATCCACTCCCAAACCCCGTGCTGTCCCGGGTCCCACTCCCATGTGATGCCTCTGTGCCCACCCAGCGTCCATGTCAGAACCAGGAACTGCCCGGCCCATGGCTCACCCGGTACACTCACATTTCAGCCACCCAGTCCTCGCCGCAAGCCTGATGTCTATGCTTTATCCCCAACTGTAACATCTGCAAACAGCATATGCTCCCTGAGCGGGACAGGATCGCTCACTCCACCCTCAGTGACTGAGCAGGTCCACCTGAAACTGGCACCAGCCCTGCTGAACCCCAGCACAGTGTCCTTTGCCCAACCCCACCCTGCCCACTCCTCCTGGGAAGCCCCTATAAAGGCTCCTGCCCACCCAGCTCCCCCTCTCTGCCTCCTGACCGACCCTGGGGTTTCTCTGTCCGTGTGGTCCTGCACGGGCTCCCTCCTTGTTCCAGGGATTGGTGAGTATAAACTTCCTCCTCCTTCATGACAGTCATCTCCATGTCTGTGCATCGTATCGTCCCAGATTAAAACAAACCCCAGGTACTGTTACAACATCAGCCTGTTCTCCAGGCAGAGCGTTGGCCGGTGAGAGCAGCAGGAGAGGGCCACCGTCCTCCCGGAGCTCCCTCTGCAGTGGCAGAACAGACGTGGAAAGAGCGAATAGAGCACAGTGTGGGGCGCCCTGCACCGAGGAGGGGCGTGTCAGGGGCCCTGGGAGCCCAGAGAAGGCACAGCCACCCGGCTGCAGGCCGGAGAGAGCTTGGAGGGCTTCCCCGTGGAGGAATGCTCGAAGTGCATCGCAAGGGATGGACAGACAGCTGTCAGGGGCACCCACAAAGGAAGGGTGAGATGCAGAAGGAGACACCAAGGCTTGGGAGACTGAGGCCCGTTCAGGGACTGGCGGGTGACAAGGAGAGCAGCTGTTTGGATCAGCTTGTGTTTTGGCCATGCACATCCCCATGGGAGCTGCTAGGACTCCTGGACCCTGCCCTCTACCCAGAGAGCCAATGACCCACACGGATCAGTTGTCAGGTGTGGCTGCCCCAGGTAGGGGCAAGGCAGTGGGCTCCAGTGTCTCCCCAGAAGCAGCCACTCCTGAGGGCTCTGCGATGAAGGCTGGGTGCCCACGCACTGCCAGCAGCTGCGGCGGCGAGTCCCTTGCAGAGCGACATCTGGGAGGCACGTGGTGGCCATCACATCTCCCACTCAGCTCTCTGATCAGTAAAATGCCATTATTAAAATGGCCCCTTGTTTGTTTCATTTTGCTAAGTCTTACTTGCATTCCTTGTGTATCTTTAACATATCATTTCCCTATTTGCTGATGTTACAGGGTACATTAATTACAGTAAAGAAGGAAAACATTACTGTGGAGTGTGTACACACATACCCTCTACTGAGTTCATTCTCTGTTAAATAATTAGGTTATTGGCATTTAAAATGCTCAATTTTATGCAAAAATACTTGGTGGATTGTTATATGCGTGTTGGGGAGAGTTTTGATAATTTTCAGAAATTGCCAGGGTGTTTTGAATAGGCTGAGAATGCAGTATGATATTTTCCCACTTAAAAGGATGGCGTAGGCTGGGCGTGGTGGCTCACGCCTGTAATCCTAGCACCCTGGGAGGCTGAGGCAGGAGGATCGCTCAAGGTCAGGAGTTCAAGACCAGCCTGAGCAAGAGTGAGACCCCTGTCTCTACTAAAAATAGAAGGAAATTAGTTGGACAACTAAAAATATATAGAAAAAATTAGCCAGGCATGGTGGTGCATGCCCGTAGTCCCAGCTACTTGGGAGGCTGAGGCAGAAGGATCACTTGAGCTCAGGAGTTTGAGGTTGCTATGAGCTAGGCTGATGCCACGGCACTCTAGACCAGGAAACAGAGCAAGACTCTGTCTCAAAAAAAAAAAAAAAAAAAAAAAAAGATGGCATATAGTCTCTTGTTATCCAAAGCGTGGCTCTATGATACCTTTCAAAGAGCGAGTTAGGTTGGTTTTTCACTCAGCTGTATGGCATGTAGAGCTTTAATTCATTCTTTTAAACTGCTGTATAGTATTCCATAATATGGACACACCAAAATGTATCCAGCTACTCTACTGGTGAAAATTTAGTTTTGCTTCCATTTCAATAATACTATAATACCCCCGAGCTGTTGCCATCTTTCCTCCACTACAAACAGTGCTGTAAGAACCATTCCGTTATTTCTATCCCAGATAGTGCTGCAATACACATCCTTGCTCCTGTCTTTCATGCATTGTTGACTTTATTTGTGTAGGATAGATTCCCCAAAGTGGGGTTTCTTGCTGAAAGGGCATGCGTTTTAAATTTTAATAGACATTGTAAGGTTAATTTGTGTAAAGGTCGAAGCAATTCACACTCACGAACAAGGTATGTGAGTACCCGGTTTCTGTATTCTTGCCAGCATTGGAAGTCATTGCTTTTTTAATCATTTGCTAATCTAATCCATGAAAAAATAGCATCTCATGATTAATTTAATTTGCGTTGCCTTGGCTGCTTGTGAGTTTGCGTGCCTCTCCCTGACCCGGGTAGGCAGTTTTGATTTCTTCTTCTGTGAATTGTCTGTTTGTATCTTTTTGGACTCCTTTTCTCCAAAGTCTTGATTTCCTTATCCATAAAATGGGGAAAGGATAGTATGTATCTCATGAGAGTTGTGAGGATTTAATGAGTCAATGCACATAAAGAGCTTTGAGAAGCAGAGAAAATGTTATTATTATCATTACACGCTGGGTACCAAACACAGGGTGGCTGTTTTCATCTTTGTTTTTTTTTTTTGTACTCTCCATGCAGAGGGTTGTGCTTAGGAAGGGAAAAGACCAGGTTAAGATGAGAGAAGGACCATGTCCTGGGCTGGTTGAAGGCAGGAGCCAGCTGCAGAGGGACCTAGACTAGCCAATGGAGATTGTCAGGAGCTAAGCCTGGGGAACTGGAAGCGGGGGTGACATTGGTGGGGTGGGGTGCTTTTTGGGATCAAGAAAAATGGGTCTGATCCTGAGAGTAACCATGGGAATAGCATGGATGGAGCATCTCCCATATTCCAAAGGACTTTGCCTCAACAGCATCCCAGTGAGAAGGGACCAATCATTTATCTCTATCTTCAGGCCCAGAGAGGCTGAGCAATTTGCCCAAGGTCACACAGCATGTGAATGGCAGGACAGACATATGAACCCAAGACTGTCTGACCCTCCAGCTCCCCCACACCTCACTATCCTAAGTTATTGAAATGACTGGTTTCCCAGTGACCCTGCCCTAGGGTTGAGGGACTCTGACCACCTGGATCGGGCCATGAAGCCCAACCATTGCTGTTTCTAGATTTCTTTGCTAGAATTTTAGGAAGAAATTTGAAAGCTCCTGAAGTCATTGGCAGCTTTGTTCGTTTCTATATCGAGCAGGAGATGCATTTGTTACCACACTAATTAGAGCAGAAATTAACTGAAATGCTGAGTTTTAGCAGAGAGCGATTCAGCTGCAGGTGTCAGTAATTAGCGAAAAATGAGTCATTTGATGTTTGTAGACACACAGCCTTCTCAACTTTTATTCAAAAATAAACTTCGTGGGCATATTGTTCTGAATCGCTCCTGCTAATGCGTGTGTCTGTCTTAATGTTGTAATTCAGTATAAATATTTTAAATAAGTCAGTAACGCTGGTTTTCAGTGGCAGCGCACAAATGAAATCTTCTGTACAAAAATAAAACAAGAATAAAATATTTTTAGCGAGATCGGCAGAAACATGAAAAACAGACATACAGAAATTTCCGGTTTCTAGCTCTTTCTTTCTTTCTCTCTTTCTTTCTTTTTTTCTCTCCCTCTTTCTTTTGGTTTCTTGGGGCATAAATAATTCACCTCCAATATCCTGTCCTGAGCAGGGACTGAGCAAATAAAATGAACAGAATACCGAAGGATACCTGCAGGCTTTGGTAACGGCATTAGAAGTTCCTCCTAAACTAGACAGTCTAAGTCCTGGGGCCGAAGGAGTAAAACAGGGAAACTTACATAGAGATAGAGGTAGCTGTGCCTTAAAAAGCAAAATCTATTCCTTTATCAAACCAATAAGTTGGCCAATTATGACATATGAGAGCATCTGTGAGTATAGCAGGTGGGAACAGAAGCCTGGAAATTAGTTTTCCTCTTGAACAGCAGTTGCGTGCATGTATTGGTGTATGTGATGTGTGAGTGTATAAAGTGTGCATGTGTGCATTTGTGTGTGGGTACATTTTAAGGCTTAGAATCAGTGCCTGCATCAACCATAGGCAAGGCACATTCCCATCATGGGAAGCTAAACACAGGTGTCTCACCCTTGACGGGGAGAGGTCCCTGGCCCTTCCTGCCACCTGGCTAGGTTCTAGAGCGCTCTGCTGCTCTCTCCGGGCATCATGAATCCGGATGTGAGCAGATCTTTGATTGACCAGGGTGAGATGCTGGAGTAGACTCCTGCAGCCTGTGGCAAGGTGAGGGGACCCTGTCTGTCCCCAGCGAGCCTGACGGCTCTTGCATTCAGAAGCTGGCTGTTCAAGGGTGCAGGGAGAGTTGGTCCAACAGATTCCCTTCAACAATTTGGCATCCTTAAGAATAACTAGCACATTGGATCGAAACACTCCAAAGAGGCTTAACTCCATGAGTTCGTGATATTTAAAAAGGAATATCACTGATTACCTTTGGAGTATACTAGGGTATTCACTCATTATTTTGAAAATTGGTCAATAAAGGGGAAAATATTTAAACATTTGTCCCACCTTTCCTATAGCAACAATACCTCAGGTCAGGTGACCGAATGGTTCATGAAGGGAAGGTCCTCGTTATAGAAATGTTCCAGCTAATTAATGACAAGAATAGAGAATTCAAACATTTGCATTTTTTATGCCCTAATGAACAAATAATGGATCTAAGCAATGACCATTAAAGGCTACAAACGCCCTCCAAAAAGACACAAACCAAGCACTCTGTACCCCAATGGAAGGATGTGACACCACATAATGAAATATTCTTGCCAAACACCCAAACCTGAATCTAATCAAGACTCTCACTCCAACCACCAATTTATAGGAAGTACAGAGGACAGAGGAACATGTTAACTGCCATCATGAAGATGTTGTCATCAAAACTAAATTATCCTAGAGCTTGAGTCTATTCTTCGAAGTTAGGCATCACAAGAATGGAAGAATAAGCACCACATGTACTCGCCATCAAATTGACACTAACTGATCAACACTGAGGTGCTCACATTGTAGCACTATTCATTGGGGGTTGGGGGATGGGGGTGGGTAAACTCACAACTAATGGATGGGGTGAGCTTTGTATGGGGCAAGGGCACACCTCTAATCCTGGCTTGCATGAGGCAAAGTCATAACATGTAACCAAATGTTTGTACCCCCATAGTACCCTGAAACAAAAAGAAAAAAATCCAGAGTGGCAAACTCTGTAGGACACATGACCCAATTTCTTCAGTAAATAAATTGCAAGGGAGAGGGAGGGGCTATAGATCAAAGGACACATAGAGACAGGTCGAAAAATTGCAACGTCTGTTAAAGCGATAACAGAAAAAATATCTATGAGACAATTAGGGAACTTTGAATGGCGACTGGATACTTGAAGACATTAAGGAATTATTGTGAATATCTTTAGCTATGATAACAGCATCGTGCCTATGTTTCTGAAAGATGCATACTGAACTATTTACAGATTAAACGATGGAATGCCTGGGATTTGCTTTGAACGAATGCAGGGCTCCCCTGGAGTAGGTAGAGGAACAAAGGAAGAGGGACTGGCCCTGAGTTGAAAATTGCTGAAGCTGGGTGAGGGTCCCTTGGGGGCTCAGTACCTTGCTGTCTTTGCCTTTGTGGGTGTTTCAAATTTTCCTTCATGAAAAGTCTCTCTGGAAGGAGGTCGTTGTCACCTCCCAGGGCTCCCACAGGAGGCAGTGTAGCACAGTGGTCAAAAGATGGTTTTGGCTTCAGACACAGACGCGGGAATACACATCTGTAAAATGTTTGATACCAGCACCGTCTCACAGGGCTGCTGGGAAGGTTCCATGCGCTAATGTTGGTCTGGGCTTGGCGTGGGGATCAATACATTTGCTATTACTATTTTGGGCTCTTTCTTTCCAAAGGGTCCTGTGAACTTGATCCATTAGAGCTCACTGAAGGCAGAGATAGGAAGTGCAAAGCAGACCGGATCAAAGGGGCTCAGACGCCAGCCCCCAGCTTTCCAGCACCCAGTCCTATCTCCGGGATCCCAGAGAAGGGGGGCATGTCAACGGGGTGGCAGCGGGACCTTCTTTCAGCAGCTAGGACAGTGGGGGGCTGGTGTAGACTAAGAACAGAGAGAAAGCTGCTACAGTGGGACAGGAGGGGCAATCACCTTTTTAATAAAAGAACTACGTTTCCTTTCCGGAAATATACACACAGGCAGATGTGTTCAATTCATCCCAATAGCCAGAGGTAGGGAGAGGTGAGATTTCCGCAGTTTGGGGTCATTCTAGGCCTCTCTGAGTGATACTGAGTAGTTAGAAATTTAGCATCTTATAGAGCTGGGATCAGCACAGTTTCCGTAACAGATCAGATAGTGAATATTTTAGGCTTCGTGGCCATATGGTCTCTCAGAGCTGAGCCTGCGGCATGAAGGCAGCCAAAGACAACACATAAAGGCACGGGTGTGGCTGTGTTCCAACAAAACTTTATTTACAAAACCAGGCTGCCGACTGCGTTTGGCCCGAGGGCCGTAGTTGGATCAGCGCTGTTCTGTTCTGTTGCAGTCCGGCAGAACTTTCTGTGATGACGGAAGTATGCTTTCTGTGCCGTCCAACGTGGGAAACGTTAG
>RJWJ010014867.1:0-37159 GCA_004363605.1 Indri indri | reverse complement strand
GAGCACAAAACATTCTATGATAAAGACATCTGCACCCAAACGTTTATGGCAGCACAATTCACTATCGCAAGGATGTGGAAACAACCCAAGTGCCCGTCAATCCATGAGTGGATTATTAAAATTTGGTATATGTTTACAATGGAATATTACTCAATCATAAGAAATGACAGTGATCTAGCACCTTTTACACTTTCCTGGACCAGCAGCATTAGCATAACCTGGGGGCTTGCAGAATAGAGGCCCCACCCAAGACTAGTGGATGCATTTGAAATGTCTCTCTGACTCCTGACACTTACCTGAATTCTCTTTCTCTTGCTACACTGTATCCTTTGCCTTGAAATAAAAGCATGAGTGTGCTCTGTGGAGTCTGGTGAATTCTTTCAAGTATTTGAGCTGGGGATGATGACGAATGAGTGGCTTGAGGACCAGAATTGAGTCAGGCCAGTTGCCTCAGCCCAGGGCAGCCTAGCTCAGTGGACAGACAACCAGTCCTGCATACCTAAGGAAGCCCAGTCAAAATTAACAGAGCCTTCTAGCCAAATCCAGCTGACCCCAGATAAATGAGCAAGCATTCTGTTGGTGCATGTTCCTGAGGTGCTGCAGCTGTTTGTTCTACAGCATTATCCTGGTAATGGATAAGAGATACAGAAGAGGTCTACACCAGCCAACGAGGGAGTAGGGGGAGGTATCGGAGTATGGTTACCAATCGAGGAATTACATCAATATTGCCACAGTTTTCTGTAAAATGCCCCATTATTAAAAAAAATATAACAGCATTGAGGTTCTCAATTGAGTCTAGATCTCTAAATGCATGAACAGATCTCACATATGGGAAATTCAGGGACCGCTTTTGAGGAGGGTTACTGAGATATTTATACTTCACTAGCCTCTTTCGTGTACTGTATTCATTTTTTTCTCACAATAACTTATGTGAATTTTGTATGTATATATACAGTGATACATAATTTAATGATGGAGATACAGTCTGAGAAATTTGTTGTTAGTCAATTTTGTCGTTGTGCAAACATAAAAAAGCAGACTTCACAAGCCTAGATGGTGTAGCCTCCTATACTTCCAGGCTATATGGCATAGCCTGTTGCTCCCAGGCTACAAACCTTCATGTTACTGTGCTGGATATGTAGGCAACTGCAACACAATGGTAAGTATATAAATATACCTAAACATAGAAAAGGTAAAGTAAAAGTACAGTATTATAATCTTACAGGATCACTGTCTTTTATGCAGTCTGTTGTTGACCAAAATGTTGTTATGGGGCATGTTACACACATTTGCAATAGATAATAATATGTATACAAAAAAAGTGAATTCACTAGTAAAAATTAAAAGTGAATCTCCTTCACACCTAATATATACATTTCTTTGTTTTGAGGCTAGTTTCTCATGTATTGCTCTATACAGGAGTTAGCAATGCAGGTATCTTCTACTGTAAAAGTGAGCATACAACTCACTCTTCTACAAAGGCATTCTGTAAGTGTGTGAAATGACAGAAGCTGGCCTGCAGTGTTAGCCGCCACTTGTATTAAGTCCATCTTTCCAGATTCAAAACCCTAGGCAAGAGTTAAGTGACTTTCCCAAAAAGTCACCCAAGTTGAGAGAGGAATTTGGAGTCTAAGCCCTGTACTTAAGAATCCCTGTGGCTGAAACAGCCTCTTGGAGGAAACAAAGCCATCTGCAT
This sequence comes from Indri indri, assembly GCA_004363605.1. NCBI lineage: Eukaryota > Metazoa > Chordata > Mammalia > Primates > Indriidae > Indri > Indri indri. The sequence continues at coordinate 35,463 of RJWJ010014867.1, read as the reverse complement.
ATTAATTTTTTTTCCCTTTTGTAACAGGCCATCTCACATTTAAAAAAATTTAAAAGCCACACTACTTAGAGTTAAAAGTACTCCTTAGTGCCTCTATGAAAAAGGACCCAGTGTGCAGTCTGCGTAAACTCTCTGAAGGAATCTCTCTCACTGTTGGAGAAATACATCCTTGTACTTGGCAGGGTAATAACTAGGCATCCATTGCTGAGATCCATGCTTCTTTTACATATGTGATTATGTTTATCATCACATGTTCGTTTCCCTCACTCATATAGATGCATCTTGTGAAACTGTTTCATTCATGTTTAAAAAGACCAGAATCGATTTATTAATAGCAGGATTATAATGATGTGATATAGTATAAAAAGCATAAGCTTTGGACTCAGATAACTTTCCCTCCTGGTTCTTTCAATTACTGGATGTATTTGATCAAAATACTCCACTTTTCTAGGCCTCAGTTTCCTTATCAATAAAGTAGAGGGCATGATATCCAATTAACAAATGAGCATTGAGCAGTCATGGTGCTCGTCATTGAGAATGTAAGGACTATAAATACAGACACTGACCCTTCCCTCGCAGAACCAGCAAGGAAAACAGAATTCCATAAAATAAGGCACCACGACAAAGCAAGCAAAGCGCTGCTATAGGGAAAGTGCATGTCATTATGAAAACAGAGAGGTTCTAACTCAGACTTCAAGAGTTCAGGTGCACCTTTGTGGAGAAAGGAATGAGCTCAGTCAGTAACTATCGACTGATTCAATAGCAATGGAAAATGTACGGGACTGGTAGCTTTCATTAGGGTTAGTTATGACTCCTTCCTCAGCTCTATCTTTACTATCTAATATGTGGTTTCCAAGGACAGAGAAGTCAGCCCCTGGGACTCAGAATCTTATGAGTAAATCTCTTAAGAAATCAAGGCTTCTCTCGTTAGTCTGCAGTCTGTAGTGGCCAGAAACTATGCCCGGAGTCAGGGTCCCTCTGCCTCATCTATTTCTCCTCCTCAGCAGCCCTCAGAAACCCACCAGCTCATGGAGCGTAAATTTCTGCCCTGGAAAAATGAGAAGCAAGAACTGAATGATCAAAATGACAACAAGCGGCATTTGATGGACTATTTCATATTCCCCAACAACATGTTCTTCCTGTTCATAAACACCCCACACACACTACCACCACCACTACAGTGTCGTTTTCTGTCTCTACCTGCCTCTTGGCTGTACAAATCAATTTCAATTTTGTGCTTAAAATGGGAACAAGAACTGAGGACATTTTAAAAATAGCTTTTTAATATATAGGTGTCCTCAGAGGTTCCTGAGCACATTTCAAAGTGGAAACTGATAGATGGTGCTAACCACTGGCAGAGACTTTGCATTCAGTGGGGAAGTTGAGTTTCCCTTGGTCTTTGTACTGGCTCCCAGTCCAGTGAGAAGCAGATGAGGATAATCAACAGCTTAGAAAGGAGAGTCTACCGAAATTTGTAGATAATTTATCCATCTCTAAAGAGAGGGGAAAAATGTTTAACACATTAACTACCATGTGAGTTGTATTTAACTCAAGCTAATTTTGAGCCCGGGGCCTCCTGAAGCATATGTAACTCACACATCTCTTTACATTTACCCTTATGGACTGCTTTTCAAATTACATATCACTCATGCACAGAAAACAATAAAAAATAACACATTTTTCATTAAATTAGAAAAGATTGTTTTGTTTTCAAAGTATTGATTCTATTTTCATAATAATACACTGTGGCCCAGGGAAAATTTTTTTTCTAGTGTGGCAGTCAATGTGTTAAGTCATTACATGAGAATATTTGTTTTAAAAACAACCCCCTCTTATTATAAGCACCCTTAAGAAATCCCCAAATGGAACTGGTTGGACCAAAAAAATGATGTTTTCCATTTTTCATATAAACAGATGGGATTTAATGATTAGACCCATTGTGCCTATGTAAAGTGGGCATATCCCCTTGTGTCCCATTTATAAGGGTAGAATGCACATTATTTCTAAATGCCCTGATAAATCTATCAGCCCCTCCCTTTAATAACTATGTATTTTTTGTCTTTATTAATGAAATTCTGAATGTTGTTTTTTTTTGAGATGTGTGTCCTATGTATAGATTAGAGATAGATAGCTCTAAGTGGATATCAGCACAGGCCATGATTTATGACCCAAGAAAGCAATTAAAAGAATCAAAATCAGCCTCTACTTTCTGAAACACACACCAGCTGAGACCTGTGGAAAGTTTGACATCAAACTTCAGGTATGACATTCTCTTATTCACTCACTAATCTCTGAGGAAGTAGAGCGTCTTTGGAACTCAAGGCTGTTAGTTTGACTGGACAGTCCAAGTTCTGGCCGAGAGCTGTCAGCTGGGGTGGATGTTGGCCAGGTGGGAGAGAGGGGGATGCCCACCAATTGAAGGGTATTGCATTTTCCAGAGAATGAAACACTGACCAGTTTCTGTCCCTGGAAGTCCTGAAATTTCCAACTCATTCTAATTAAAAAAAAAAAAAAAATCAGACGATGGTCTAGCCTCCAGGAAGAATGACAGTCTTAATTTGGGGAGAGCTTAAAATGACTCTTTTTTTTTATGGGTTGGGTGGAGACTAATTTGTCTTTTGCTTAGGTAAGTTCCAAAGGAAGAAATATATTTCGTAATTCTAGCTCATACTTTTTTTCCCTCTGCTCTCTGGTCTAAAGGGGAAACTCCATTTGTCACTTTCCTTCCTTGACACACTTATGACAACACCCTGTTACTGTGGGCATAGGGCAACTTTCAACAATGAAATAAACTGTGACTTCAAACATGAAACAGTGCAAGCAATTAAAACCTAGAATGGAAATTTCTGCTAGTGAGAGAATTTGGGCCTCATCATATCTAGAGCAGGCTGTGATTTTTAATGTCTGATTTTGAAGCTGAAGTCTGTCATCTATGTTAAATTGCAAAGGGCTGGGGGAAGGGGAGGAGCTCAGATTTGTCATATGTGGAAAGACCACCTTGCTTGCTCATTTTCCTGCCATTCAGGAAAGCTATTATAGGCTCTCCTGTGAGACGTTTAAAACCTCTTCAGTAATCTTTCCAAAAGTTCCAAAATTTCTCCCAGTTAAATTGTCAGATGGGGAGATATATCTGACAAATATTTTCTAGTGGATGAGGCTTCGACAACCCAGCATTTGGCACTTCGATGTGTTCATGGCCTTGGGAAGTGGAGGTGAGGTGGCAAAGGATGCTTGGTCTTGGCCCCAGATTCCACAGTTTGGAGAGGAGCGTTATGAGCTACATGCTGCATTCTTCATCCCTTCTCAGAAGATGCTCACTAAATATTGATTTTGTTCCCATCAGGCTTGTTTTTTAAGGGTGTTGCAGTAAGGCAATGGCTCATTTCTCCCTTGGTTTAGCCACCCAATCCTTGTGTGACCATTGGCATGTAAATCAAAAGAATAGTCATGAGAGCTGTCATGAGGATTCTGTGAGATAACTCACATCAAGCTCTTGCAGAGGTGACAGTCTTTCCTGTAGTGACTGAGTGTCTAAGGACAGACCCACATCTCCCCACAGGTGAGTTACAAAGTCTAGGCTCAGTAAGGATCATTACAGGTCTGTTTCAAACTCCTTTATAACTTTATCATTAATAAGTATGTTCCTCTGTTTCTATTTTATTCTGATTTCTTGAGTCAGTCAAGACTCATGGGATGAAGGGATGGAGACTGAATCATCGAACACCACCAAAACTCCAACATATATACAAGAAGTGCAGGAGAGGTAAGACATTTAACCTGCCTAAAGGGGTGCACTCATACCCTGAGAGTCCCCATTGCTTCAACATTTCTTAATTCAGTAAGTCGTTCTTTCTTCACTCCTCCTTAAAAAGCTCCCCTTTCCAGTCTATTACGGCAAAATATAATTCCCTTCCATCAGATGTTTATTTTGCTCTGACCATGAAGCTACTGCAATAGATACAAAGATAAATATGATATGGTCTCTGTCACCAAGAAACATGTTGCAAGTGAGGGAGACAAGAGTAAAAACAATTAACACAACACCATCTATATTAATAATTGCAATTTTAATGTGAAATGCCCTGGAGCCAACTCTTACCAGCTATGTAGCCTTGGATAAGTTAATTAACCTCATTAGGGTTCTGTTTTATCACCTGATGAATTGATGTAATATGTAGGGTTAGACAGGATAGATATTGTTAAATAACAATGATAATAATGACACTGTCTTGTGGGATTTGAGAGCTTTCTAAAAGAGGTACATGGGGTTGCCAGCCCACATGTCAGTTTAACCAGAATGTACTTATAAAACCAGACACAAGATCATAGGTCCAGGCTTTCTAATTTTGCAAGAGATAAGGTTGCTGATCTTTAAAAATATGTAATGAAAACTACTAATATGGAGTGTCATGTAAAAACTGGAATTTGGGTCAGAAATAGATACAAAGAAACAGGCTTTGAATGTTTTGAAAAAGTAACTGCCATTTATATGGAAGAAAAATGTCAATAGTAGAGAAGGCATGGATATTGGAAATACCTATTGTTGTGGTATAAGACATAAAATCTAGGCTCGATATGATATGCTGCCTTGACATCTTGTGACATGACCTCACTACATGTTTCTTTCCCTCCTGATGCTGTACCCATGGATAAGGTTGCTTTGTCAAATAACCCTCTGTATCAAAAGGACCAAGCACAATTTCTGCTTATAACTGAGTAGCTGGTGTCAGTGCCCTGCCAGCCTGTGAAATGATTCAAAAAGGACAATCACATCCTACCACAGGAAAAAGGAGACACCCCACCCTCTTGCTACTACAAACATGTCTCCCACAATCCCTGCTTATTCATTCCATTCTCAATTGTAACCTCCACATGGTTCACCGCCCCCTCGATTATGAGTGTATATGACTAATACACTGCCATTGATCTCCTCTGTCCAGTGTTGGGGTCATGTGTTTGGTCATCTCCATGATCCTAGGATGGGAATCCTTCCTCACCAACAGGCTACATAGAAGGAAACTAAAATAATTGTTCTGCTTATATACTGTTGGTGGGAATGTGTTAATAAATTAGTACAACCTCTATAAAAAACAGTATAGAGATTTCTCAAAGAACTGAAAATAAATCTACCATTCCATCCAGCAATCCCACCAATGGATATCTCCCAAGGAAAAATAAATCATTATATCAAAAATGATACTTTCACTTTGTATGTTTATCACCACATTATTCGCAAGAGCAAAGATATGGAATCAACGGAAGTGTCCATCAACCAATGATTGATGGATAAAGAAAATGCGTGTTTATTTATGTGTATACACACAGTATGTATATGCATACATATACGTATACACATGCAGCATGGAACACTATTCAGCCATAAAAGAGCATAAAATAATGCCCTTTGCAGCATGGATAGAACTAGAGGCCATTATTCTAAGTGAAGTAAGTCAGGAACATAAAATTAAATACCATATATTCTTACTTACAAGTGGGGGCTACACAATGGATACACAGGTGCTTACAGAGTGGAAGAACATTGGAGACTCCAAAAGGTTGGAGGGTTGGATGGTGTAAGGGATGAAAAATTGCTTATTGGTACAATGTACACTATTCCCATGACAGGTACACTAAAAGCCCAGATTCCACCACCACACAATAAATTCATGTAACAAAACTGCACTTGTATCACCTAAATCTAAAAACAATAAAAAATGAATTGTTCTCTGATGGATTCGTTTGTGTGCATTTCCATGTCATTCCCTGCCTCTAAAAATATTTAATTTTTCTTTAAAAATCGGATATGTGCTTTATTAAAAAGTATGCATCAACATAATTTAAAATCAGACTGATCAGGAAGTAGAAACATGGACTTCAAGGATGAATAAATGAAGATCCCTCGTTGCAATTGAACCTGTTTGCCTAAGTGAACCCACATAGATGTGTTTTCAAATACCAAATATGTTAATAATTGCCAGTAAAATCTCCTTTTTCCATTAAAACATATTTTCAAATGCATGGGTTTAATACAATTAACAAAAAAATAACATTTTCTAAATTATTAATTATTTCACACAGCATCATACTGAATTCTGGTTCTTATTACATTCCCAACTGATCACTCCGAGGGAAAAAAAAATCTACCTTTCTAGCCCTGAGGCCTGAGTGTTTTCTTCCCCAAACGTAAAGTGGTAGTGGACATATCCTCTTCAGTTTAGCATTCTTCCAAGCACCAGCATCTGATCTAACTGAATAGATCATCTGAGTTTTTCAAGTACAAGGTGATTCTGATTACTCTAAGACAGTGTCGGTACGATGAAGAGGAGTTAAGTGAGTAGGTCTTAAACACCAGCTAATTTCTATAGCTATTCTTTGCTTTGCAGATAATGCTGGATAGAGCCAAGGATATATGAAATCAATCACTTTAGCAAGAACAAAACCTAAGAATGAATATAGAATCTGAAAGTGAGGGGAGAAGCACAGCTCTGGCACCACCCCTGCCGGTGGCCCTTAGTATTGGTGGGGAGCCCCTCTGATTACCTGCAGCCATCAAGTTATGCTGGCCCCAGTAGAAGGATATCTTTGCTTTATTCTTAGACCCAATGGCTGTTTCATCTTTAACGTGGCTTCAATCAAGCAAAATTAGGTTGTTACCAGTTTGGTCATCTTCACCAGCTTCTGGTGCAAAATGAAGTTGTATTTCCTTTCCTTCTTTCTTTATTTTAAAAGATCCAAGTCTCAATCCCACTGATGATCAGAAAACACATGTTCAACTGTTTATATCTCCTCTTCACATGCTCAAGGCATCAATGAGTGCTTTTTCATTTCAAAGACATCTCTACTTAGCATTCCCTCAAAAAATAAAAGTAATTCTGGACAATCCACAGAGCTACCCCCATTTCTGGTCTCTGACTGTGATGGGTGTTCACCAGGAACATGTAGTTTGGACCTTAGGTGAAGGGCATTCTAACCTCTGCTGTGAAGGTGTGTTTCCCTGACAGTTCTACCTTCTTCCTCTATGCAGGTGGAAAGAATCCCTCCCACCTCACTACCGTGTTCTGTCAGGGAATGATTTATGGCAAAATAATAAAGTTGCCCCATCATACACTTGCTATAGAAGACATTCCTCATCAATGCAGGGAGGGAAAAATCTGACTTTTTGAGACATAGGAACTTCCTTGCTGATGCTCCTGAAATCTCAGCTTTGTTCCTAATTTGAAACACTGATAACTCCTGATATGGACACTCCCTATCTCACTGGGTACAGTACTCACACCTTGACTTTTGGTTAGATGAGAATGCACATACCTCTGAAAGATCTTCAGAGTTCTTTCCCTTGGCCAGGAAAACATGAACCAAGACACAAATCCTGACAGGACCTTGGACATGGAAATCGGTTGGCTTTGACTTGAAAGCCCTGGCTATTTAAAACAAGGGATACTTAGTTTGGCTCCATTTCCAAAAACCAAACCAAACAAAATAAACACAAATCCACTCATTCTTCAGAGTTCTGCTCAGGCCCACTATGAGTTCTGCCCGTAGTGACTACATCTCACATATTTGCATGCAGCCCATGTTGGAGCACCAGATGTGATGGGATCTATCAGGGTCTGCAAGATTCCCAGAAGAGGCATGGGGATGAGCTGCTAGAGATGGTGACAGTCCCCACAGGGGCAAAGCATCTGCAGCCCCTTTAATTCCCATCTTCCTGAAAGTGTTTGACTCAGTCTAGCAAGAATCCCTCTCTCAGTGGTACTTTTCTTTCATTTTATAATGAAAATCTGTAGTAAAATCTTATCTACCTTATAGAAATTTGCTAGAACCTTTTAAATCTATAAACTAAAAACATGGAGCTTTTAAAAATATGTTTCATGTACAGACAATGCATTCCACTAAAAGATATATTCTTTGCACTGTCTCTATTTTTGGCTCCAATTAGATTACAAACTATTGAAAGCCAGAAAGCCCAACCTTTCATCTTCAGCATGCTTCTCTGTGGAAGCTACTATATTAACTGCATTAACCTGACTAACCTTTGGTAAATATTGATTGAATCAAATTAAATTGAAGGACAGCCTCTCTGAGTGTGGTTTCAGAATTAAAAACACAGTGCCTATGTGGTGAACTTGGGGGCATATTTTCACAGACTCATGCACTGTTTTAAGAATAGTGAATTTTATCTCCTCGGAATTCAGCGACTGAATAGTTTGACTCACCCAGGGTAAGTGAAGGAATGTGAAACAGAACAACAATCTCCCAAATACCGAGCTCTGGGTCAGTCAGGTTTTGAGTTTTTTGCCATTGCCAATTTTATTCCATTAAAGCTTGGTTACAATTCAACATTGGGGCATCTCCATGTGGATAGACTAGGGTCATGTCTTTCTCAGTGTGTTCAAGACTTAATCTATCACATATCCCTCAAAATCTCCACCCCCTTTCCTTTACCCTACATTGGTTCACTCATAGCCAATATTCATTCTAGACTGTTCCCTGCTCTTCACCTATCCCACTCCCTCATTCCATAGTCAAAGCTCAGTACTTAAAAACGGCTCAGCACTTTCTGTTGTTAACAAGATGACCAGCATCAGGATCCCCCCATAGACTTCCTTCTCAGCATTACCTCCATCCTCTTGCCTACATACAAGTCACATGCAACTGCAGGTCATTCCTACAATGCAGAAAGTCCCTGGCACTGTTCTATACCGGTGTGTGCTGATTCCTTGACTGGGATGCCTGCACTGTGATTACCTATCTGCCAATCACTTGCTTATCTTTACAACCACACAGGGATTTCCTTGAAGAAGGCAGCTGTCTGTCCTACACTTTCAGGCAGAAGTGGCACCTGCTCACAGAGTTCCGTCTAGACTCCTCTGCCATTGTGCCCATCGCATTGCTTTGCATCTTTACTAGATATTGCATTGATTGCTTTTCTTTTCATCTTCAGTATACTGCAAGCTTCCTGAAGGAAACTTTGGTGCCCTTTTTATCTTCTTTATTATCTCTTTAGCTTTAATTCTGTCAGTGGCTTCTAGTTTGGATTATATATGCCTCACTTATCAGTCAATGTTCTCTTAATCTTGATCTATGTCTTCTATTGATTAGGAAGGGCAATTCATTGAACTTCTTTGAATTCCACTTTCCTCACCTCTGAAATAAACTTGCTATTACCACTCAAAGTATTATAGTGAAAATTTTAAGAACTGGCTTTAATAAAGTGTCTAACAGTATTTTATGACCATAAATGCTCAATATACCATTAAATTATTCAGCAAATACTTATCAAATTTATACTCTGAACCAAGCAACATGAAATATTAATAAAAATCAGATCCAGGTCATGACTTCATTGGATATACAACAAACTAGGAGAAAGAGACAATAATTACAGCTAAATACTCATGGGCGCATGTGCACCCACCCACCTACACTCCCCCCCCACACACACATACACACCCCATATCCAATCCTCTAGATCAGCTCTGCCCAGCAGAACTTTCTGCAGTGATGGAAATGTTCTATAGCTGCACTGTCCTACACAGTAAATACTAGCTCTTTGTGGCAATTGAGCCCTTACGATGTAACTGATCAGACATAGGAACTGAAATGTTTATCTTAATTAATTTATTTAAATTGAAACTTAAGGAGTATACCATGGTGTACTATTCAGCTATAAGAAACAATGGTGACACAGCATGTCTTTATATTTTCCTGGGTAGGGCTGGAACCCATTTTACTAAGAGAAGTATCCCAAGAATGGAAAAATAAGCACCACATGTACTCACCAGCAAACTGGTTTCACTGATCAACACCTAAGTGCACATATAGGAACAACATTTATCAGGTGTAGGGCAGATGGGAGGAGGGAGGAGGGGACGGTTATATACATACATAATGAGTGCGATGCACACCATCTGGGGGATGGACACACTTGAAGCTCTGAGGGGGGGGAGGAGGGGGAAGGGCAACATATGTAACCTACATACCCCCATAATATGGGGAAATAAAAAAAATTTAAAAAATTAATTTAAATTGAAACTTCAGTAGCCACATGCAGCTGGTGGCTACCACATTGGACAGTGCAGTTCCAGACCTTATTTCCTTTTTAAATCTCAGAGCTTGATTCGTGATGGCTCCTAACACACATTAACTCCTGGCTGTTTTTGGGAAACAGAATGTCAGAAAGGCATCTCGGCACATTTTATTCAGAGTGAAAGGAGTGAAAGTGACATACACTGACTGAAATCAGTCCTAACTGATTCATTTGTCTAGAACAAGTTGCCATGCCAGAACACAGGATTTCCCTCCAGTCTTCTCACCAAGCATATAAAATATATCACCATGTTTTCCTTTAAACAAGCAGTCAAAAGTACCTAGCTCTTCTCGTTTTCTCCTATGTCACTAGACACAGGAAACTCAGTTAACGTTTGATAAATAATTCCCATTTACAGAGTTCTAGAATAAATATTGAGGATGAAAAATGAAGAAGGTAATGTCTCTGCCCTCAAAGAGCTTTCATATTATTGAAAGAGACAAGGCTGAGCTTAGGTGGGGGCGGGTCAGAGGACTCCCTGGGGTGACTACGTGAAATGAGTCACAGAGGACAAATGACCATCGTCCAGTCACTGATGTGAGTTGCAGCATGTGCCCTAACCGGTTCTCAGAGCTCCCCTGTGGGATTGGTCCTTGGTCCCCATAGTAGTAACTCATCCCTCCTTGTTGGCTGCCTTACCATGCCTGTGTCCTCCACCCGCCCTTATAAAAGTGTTTCCTGGATCGCCTCTCAACTACACCACTTATACCCAAACCATTGTCTTAGCGGGGGGATACTTCTAGGGGAATCTAGCCTAAAATATAAGCCTGATAAAAGCTAAATATGCAATTTCATGGACCAATAACATATGACTGTTTTTATTTATTGTTTTTTTCAGATTTACCATGTTAGGATATTTGAATAAGAGGAAAAGATCATCGATAAATAAAAGCATTTATCTGAAGAAAATATAATTTTTTCACTCTCCCGATATGAAAAAAAAAAAAAAAAACATGAAAATGACACAATTTTGGTAGAGGAAGCAACATTTTTAAAAGACAGCTATCTCCATTTGCCCTTGTTTTCCCCATTTTCCTGGGAGCCAATGAAAACTGTCAGAGATCGTTATACGTCCTGGGACTGTGCTTAGGAACTACTAAAGTAGAGAACGAAAGCAGGTGGAATGCAGTTGGGGAAATGATGAAAATAATGGAGCAGCCTATGGAAGCCCTTGGATTTGAAAGGAAATAAAGTTTTTGAAGGTTTGCCAGGAGCTTCAGTGATTGTAGGGTAAGGAGTGGGCTAGGTGTGTGTTGTATGTTCTCTCTTTGCCCTGCCAAAAGGCAGTCTGGATTAGGGTAGTGATTAGAGGACTTGAGAGCAGAGTATCAACCCAAGAGATGTTTCAGAAGCAAAAGGCTAATCCACTGTAGAGAGAAAAGTAGAAGGAGGAGTCCAGGATGATTCCCAAGTTTCTTTTTGGGTAATTGATAATAGTGTTGTTGTACATATTCTATTATACAAGAGGAGAAGATTTAGGGGAAAAGGTAAGGAGTGCCTGGGAAACTATAAGATTGAAATATTTTCTTCTATTGCGAAGTGTGTGTGTGTGTGTGTGTGTGTGTGTGCGCGCGCGCATGGGTGTGTGTGTGTGTGTGTGTGTGTGTGTGTGTGTGGAGAGAGAGAGACAGAGAGATGGAGAGAAGCAGAGGAAGAGATCGAAGTTCACTCTAGAACAGTGGTTCTCAGCTCTCATCCTGAAGCAATTGTGCCCCTCATAGAACATGTGCTAATGTCTGGAGATGTTTCAGCTGAAGGGTACACTACTGGCCTCTAGTAGCAAGAGGGCAGAGGACAAAGATGCTGCAAAACTCTGATAATGCACGACAACTAATTGCTCAATGTCAAATGTCAATAATGCAGAGGTTGATAAAGTTTGTTATATAATTAAAATGAGACAAATGAAAGAATGTCAGTTTTGAGATAAGATACACATGGATTCAAATCTCAGATCTGCCACTTACTTGCTGCGTGACCTTGAGAAAGAGGTTTCTCTACCTGGAGACACAATTTCTGCAGATGGGAAAATGGAGATTATGCCACTGTTGGAAATGCTACGTGAAATTATGTCTATTAAATTGATGGAGGCATAGTAGATGCTTAGAAAATGCCTCCTTTCTTTTTCTTATGTTTAAAACCCATAAACAGTTAATAAAGCAGGGCCTCAAAAAGTACTAATAGCTTCTATTGTCTATTCTGTCACATGCCTTTATCTGTATAAGTTTCTTTAGTGTAAAATGTCTCTAGTAAAGCTGAGGTAGAATTCTTCCAAATCCCTGTGTTTCCCTCTCATGGTGTCATTGTACTGCTTATAGATTATATGTCTATTTCTCCAAGTCCAGATGGTAAGTTCCTTGAGGCCAGAGATCATATAATATTCAACTTATATCCCAATCTCTTTTCATGATGTCTGAGAAATGACAGATATTCCATAAACACATATTTAATGAATGACTAGCTATGAATGGCTGAGATGATACTTCTATAGAAATGACTCTCAAAAGGACTCTTGACCTTTTACTCTCCTTTAGCCCTGATCCCACCTTATCATCTTAATTCATACTTTATTGACATAGCTTGCAAATTATTTAATATCTTATGTCTTTTATTTGATATCTCAAATTTAATATTTCTGAACTTGGCTTTATTTGTTTTCTCCACTAAGCTTGTTTCCTAACTGAATGTCCTGTTTATACTAATGAAAGATCCCCTTCCCCATCATCTAGATTTGAAACTTTATCTTAAGCTTTGATTCCTTCCTTTGGTGGCAGCCACATCTAAACAGTCACCCGTTCCCATGACGACACCATTCATGCAGTCGCATCAAGGCAAAACAATGCCCTTTCCACCCTCACTGACCTCACCACAACCCATAAACTTAAACAGGAGCCCCAGCACAACGGCATCATTCTCCACATGGGACAACGACTTCAGGGAAAAGTTTGGTCTCAATATCCTGTCCAAGAACATTCATGATCTCTTCCCATCTGAACATTTTCAACTCTCAAATTCCTTTCCTTTCATGTACAAGCCGTTTTCTCTGAACAATCTAGTTGCTATCATGTTTACTGTCCTACAGTTCTGTTTCTCTGCATCTACGCTAGGAGAACTACTGTCAGCAATGACTGATGACGACCATTCCTATAATTGTTACATTAGTTGACCATTTAGCAGCATTTGAAATGGCTGACCTCTTGCTATTGGAAACATTTTTCTTGTCTTCCATGACAAACTCTCTTGCTTTCTTTCTTTGCTTCACTGGCTGATGTTTCTCAGTCTCCATTGCCAGTGCCTCCTCCTCTCAGCCTCAACAAGGCAGTGGGCACTAGGCTTAGTCTAGATCCCCCAGCTCTGTATCCCTACTAAGTCTCTTGACATTGCTTCATTCACTCCCTTGGCATTGGGGATTTTCTATTTGCCAAAGACTGTGTGGTGGGAACTACCAATGATCTACTTACTAAGCCAATCTCCCCTGTTATTTACAATGGAATTCTGATTTTATTCAGAGTGGCAATATACCCAAATTTTAAATTGTGTTTCTGAGCTTCTCTTATAGATAGCCATGGGCTATAAGAAAGAAAAGAGAAGAAAAAGAAGTAGAAGTGATTGGGTTGAGTTTCCAGGAAAGCCCCTTTTATCCCTTTGTGCCCTTCTTCCTTGGCATAATTCCTATCTGAAGCAAAGGTAAGAGGGCTGGAGCTCCAGATACCAGCTTTGACCATGGTCTTCAGGGTCTCAACCACTTGCAGTGATTTGTAGAGAATAGAGGTAGAAGGAGCCTAGGTCCTTCATAATATCAAACCACTAAACCAGCTCAAGACTTCCTACCCTGGTGTGTTTTTAATGTGAGACAATAGCAAATTTCCCTTTAGTTTAAATAATCGTAATTTTCATCTCTCTGTCAGCCAATGACAATTCCTAACTGACACACACTCACAGTTTTAGACCTGCATTTCTAAACTCCATCTGAAATTATTTTTACATGAAAATCCTCATGAATATATTCAATATGTCACTCAAAAAATGTGGATAAAACAAAACTCTTGTTTTCTTCCGAGAGACATTCTTCGTCTGCCATCTTCTCCATTGAGACAAATTATATCATCCATCTCACCTCTCTGGATAATTGCTCTAAGGGTCATTCTTGATTCTTCAATTTTGTTCATCTTCTTCACAGCATTTCTATTCACAAGTCATCACACTTCATTCCTTGTCCAAAGCTCATCCTGTATCTATCGATTTCTTCTTGTTGTCACTTGTACAGTCTAGTCCAAGCCATCATTCTCTTTTCTTGTCTATGATGACAGCCTGCTCACTGATGTCCTTGTTCCCACTGTGCTTGCTGACAATCCAATCTCCATGCAGCAGCCAGAGTGATGTTCACAAACACATGTTTTAATACGATCCCCTGCTAAAAGCCCTTCAGAACCTTCCTATTGTACTTAGAGCCGCACCGCACAAACTGACCAAGCTCCCTCTTATGTGGGAGCCCTCCACCATGCCTTAGCCATATTTGCTTTACTGTGACATCTGGGACACCAGAACTCTCAGCACCTGTCAGTGTATTTGTGATAGGAACTTCCCCTCCAGAAATGTTTCTCCCCACTGAGCCTTGCGTAACCAGGTTCTACTTATTCACCAGAACTAAATGGAAAAGTTTTCTTCTCTGTAAGGCCTCCCTGAACTCTTACATAAAATCACCACCAGTCACTTCCCATCACATCACCCTGTTTTAATTTTCTACATACCATTCATTATTTTATATTCATTTTTTATTTCTAAATTTATTTTAGTTTATTTAATGTCTTTATTTCCCCCATTGAATGTAAGCTCCATTACAGCAGAGACCTTGTCTCTTCCACTGTTTCGTGTATTCTAGCACCTGGCACAGGGCTATCATGCTGATGCACCACACAAAACGTTTTTGATTAAATGGACGGAATAAATTATCTTTAATTACTTCAGCCCTCCTGCTTTTGAAATTGCTCATTTTTACTTTCTGTATCAGAAGTTAAATGGATTAGCTTCTCAAGTTCTATCTCCCTAGCCAGATTTCAAGCCTCTGTAGGGGTGTGATGATGCTTTGTGCTTACTTGTACCCCAAGAGCTTCACACTGTACCAAGACCCCACCCAAGCCCACAGTCTGGCTGTGCAGAGCTCACCACTGCCCAGTCCCAAACACACCTCACTTTCTCATGCTTCTCTGATCTTCCTGCATGTTCTCAGTGCCGGGATAGTTCTTCTCCCCTGATCCCACATGATGTCTTCTTGTTTGTCCCTCAAAACTCATTTTAAACATCAGCAAGACCTCTCCTCATCCCTTCAGCAAAACAATCACTGACTTCCTTGGCTCAAATGGAATGTTTCCTATTCTCTTATCATTGCACATATCACATTATTTGCATGCCTGCCTTTTTTAATATGCCTGTTTACTTCTCTAATCAAGTTGTAAGGTCTTTGAAGGCAGACAGTGCCTCACCCATTTCTTCAACCCCAACTCCTGGAACGATTCCTGTCACACGTTCTCTGTACCTTTTTGTTGAGTGTTGTTGAATGCTTATATTCTTCTTCATGTTCTTTTTATAGTTTTCATTGAAATATTCACATTTTTCTAGACTAAATATATCTTCGATGATTCTCTTAAGAGTACCTCATTTTTCCAAGTCTGCGTTTCTGTGATATCCATTTTTCTGATAACTTATTTTTGTACCAGTGCATGAGAGTCCATCTCTGGGTTAAGGGTGGAGAGTGAGGAGTGGGAAACACAAGTGCTTTCCCTCCCTTTCTTCCTTCCTTCCTCCCTTCCTTCCTTCTTTCCTTCCTTCCTTACTTTTTTTTCTCTCTTTTTCTCTCTTTTTCCTTAGCCATGAAAGTCAGAATGAAGTATGGCATGATTCTGTGAGGTACAGAATAGAAAGAGAATCACATGTTTTTCATAGGAACTGACTTCATCATTTCCAACAGGTAGACGCTGAGCCAGGGCTTGTCATCACTAGCTGAGAGGCTTTCTGTGCCAAAACAGAGAGCTATGCTCACTCTTGCCACATCTCAGATTCTTAGAACACCACATTAGAGGTAGAAACTTCAAAGTCACCTTGGCTAACCCTGTCCTGAACAGAGGAGGTTTCCCAGAATTTGGAAAGGACCAAACTAAAATCAGTTCAAACTAAAGTTGTTGAGTATGATTTACCTACTCAGCAGATTAGTGGCAGAATATGCAGCGGAACTCACCCCACTATATCCTTCAGCACCTTTTCTGCTGAACTATGCTACATACCCAGAACTTTCTGGTAATCGAGTCTCTCCATTGGCTCCCTGCACTTCCCTCATCAACAACTTAATTGAACTTCTCTTTGGAATGAATTATTACTTTTTTAATTGTCTTTCTTCCATGCTAGTCTATGCATTCTTAAGAATATAAACCATGTGTATTCTTCTTCTAAGGATATACAACCATGTGTTTATCCTTAGTTCCTAATTTGTTGTCTTTCTCATGCAGATATTCAGCAACTCTTTGTTGAAGCAATGTAGGAATAACACCTAGGATTTGCGTTCTCTCATGCAGGGGCTCTCACTCTCTCTTTAATGGAGGATTCAAACTTCCTACTGAAATCTCCTCATAGAAGAATGTGTGACAGTCTGTGTACCCCAGAGCCTGTCCAAATCTAACCAGTTAGAACCTCATATTTATCATAACTAAGACCTTCATTATCATTACTTAGTTATAGTTTGCCTGAGGACCTAGGAGCAGAGAGATATACTGTTTAAAAATCAGAAGCCACCTGAGAAAATATCTAACCTTTCTGAGAAGTTTAATTCAAATATGCCCAAAGGCACTTGCTCCTGCCATACGATTTTTTCTTCCTTTTTATGGGAAAAGAGGATATTAATAGATTAAGACCTCTATTCTTAAGCAATGCAGACCAAGTTCACAATACCTTTTCTCATTTTATATATATATATATATATATATATATATATTTATATATATATATATATATTTATATATATATATATAAATTTAGGGAAAAATGAGTATTGCTCTAATTCTTTACTTAATTTTTTTGAAGCACGTATTTCTACATAGTTTAGAAAGATGTGTGTCTCTTTGATTCCAAATAAATAAATAAATATTAATAATTAAGCATGGATTTCTCAATGAATGCACAATTCTCACCCTGGGATGATGATGTGGTAGGTAAAATTATCATCCCTTGAGATGCTCATGTCCTAATCCCTGAAACCTGTGAAAATGCTACTTTACATGGCAGAAGTATCATTGAAGATGTGACAGGTAAGGAACTTGAGACGGCAAGAATAACCTGGATTATCCAGGTGGACCCACTCTAATTATTAATACATGAATCCTACAAAACTGAGACCCTTTCCTGTCTGTAATATGGTCAGAGAGAGATGTAACTAAGAAAAACAGAGAGATGCAATATTGCTGGATTTGAAGAAAACCAAAAAGATCATGAACCAAAGAATGCTGGTGACTTCTAGAAGATGGGAAAGTAAAGTAGTATCATTACCCCTAAAGCCTCCAGAAAGGAATATAGTCCTGCTGACACCGTGATTTTAGCCCAGTGAGACTTACGTCAGATGGGAGAGATCTAAAGAACTGGGAGGTAATATGTTGATGTCATTTTAAACTAGTATGTGTTGGTGATTTGTTACAGCAGCAAATACAAACTAATACAGGGGAGAAGTGACAAGAGCCGGGGGTGCCCTTCTCAGTGCTGGTGGGAGAGGGTCGCCTGAATGGGTATGTGGCTCCTTGGCTGTGAGGCTGAGGACAAGTCCCTGTTCTGCCTCTGTTCACCAGCTTGGGCCAAGAATCATTACGAAGTGTTGAGATGCTCATCCCCAGACAGAAGGTGGAATGCAAGTGCGCCCACCTCACTAAGCATCAGGGAACAAGGACCTCATGCTCCTCTCCAGCTCCACTGCCTGGTTCAGTGTCAGGAGGCAGAGAGCAATGCTTTTCGATGAGTGAAAGCCATGTCATAAGACAGTTGACCTGAAATAAGTACAGCATGAAACTCTTGGACTGATCTCTGTCATGTGATTCCCAAAGAAGTTGGTCAATTTTGTGTTCAAGAAAAATCAAGCATGGTGATGTGCAGGAAAAAGAGGCCTTCACACTAGCCTAACTCATCCCGAGGTCAACAGATTGAGATTCTGAGAGGGTAAGTGATTTGCCTGGGGTCATCCAGCAAATTGGGGAGAAAAGGAGATCACAATGCAATCTCCTGGGCCCTAGCCCATTGCTGTCTGCAGTACACCAGCCTTCAGCAAAACTGGAATATCTGTTAAAGAGGAAGACCCAGTGCTATACATATCACAGTAGGATATTTAGAGCATAACCTAGTCATTTCAACACAGCCATCTATGTAATAAAAACTATAGGTGATGACGACTTGCAGAAGTTTTAGATAAATTCAAGTGTCCAATCCATGGTGTGTTCATTCATCATTCACTCGCAGTAGGAACAGGGACCCTTTATGCTGAGGGGACATCTCTAATTATGTATGGGTAGGTAACCCATTCAAGGTCACACCATGATTTCCTGGAAAGGCGGAGTACTGAAATGCAGGTGACACCACGGAGAAGTTAAAATGAGCACAGGCTCAAAATGTGGAGGAAGCAAGATTGGAATCTAGACTTGGCAGTTAAGAGAGTTTTAGGTGGGCTTTGGCCAGGAAGTCGACTTCTTTGATCCTCAATTTGCTCATTATAAAGCGGGGATAATAGTTCATGTTTTGCAAAGTGATTGATTATAAGGACTTATTCGTTCACTAAACCATCAATGAAATGACATAAATGCACAGAATGTCATACAGTCAGCATTCAATAAAAAATGTTTCTTACCTCCCCCGGCCCTGAGCCCTTTATAAATGTTTCCTAACATCCGAAGAGAAAGCATGTTGTATGAGAAATGGTTTGCATATGAGCTGTGTAAATTCCAGGGATCACTTGCCCCAGCCCCAAAGGGATGAGCAGGCTTCACACAGGTTTTCACAGTGTCTGAGTCTGCCCTCAACAGCCGTCTCAGGGGTGAGGTCTCCCAGGGTGCTTGCTGTGGCCTCCACTTCCTTTCCTGAGAATCCCTGTGTCTCTCGTGATTGTGGACTCACAGCTCCATCTCGTGGGTATCTTTGGACTTTCTTTCTTACTCTTTTTTCATACTAGAAAATTTAACAAACTAAATACTACCTCATCTCTCCTAGGCAGAGAGGGTATAAAAACCATAAACATCCTTCCTGACTTTCAGAAATAAAATGCCTAGTCAGGGAGATGAACATGTCTAAAACAAACTGAAACAGAAGGAAAAGCCCAGTGAGCCCGCCAGGTGAGCTTCCAGGAAAGTGCTTCCAGAGCACCTGAGAAAAGGTCCGCCCTGAGGACAGAGCCCCAAGACTTTCTGGAAGAGGTGGCAGAGCATAGCAATGACAGGTGGCATGCATTGAGCACAGCCCAGGGCTGGCGTTGTTCTTCTAAATGGTTGTGTGTATTTACTCATTTAATCCTCGCGAAAGTACTGTGAACATATAGGGAATGCTGGTCTTGAAACGTAGGTGGTCTGGCTCTCAAATTCAAACTATCTACAAGTGTTACTTACTACTAGCTGAATAGTAGTTTGCATTTCAAATAAAAGATAAAAAGTGCCTGAGATGGGCAAAAATCCAAATTCCTTGATTCTGTATATGAAAGAAACTACTTTCATTTGACAGAGCTTTGGTCAGTGGACAGGATTTTTAAAGACCAAGCTGAAGCAGCCAGTGAAAATGTGGGGAGGTTGGTGTCAGGGTGGGTGGGCATCCCAGGTGGAGGTAGTAACATGATGAAGTATGGCTGTAGAAGTAAAAGGAGGTGAGAGAAAGGGTAAGTGTAGATAAAAGGGTGATTGTGCCCCTAGCTCCCACGGAGGCATGGAGGGAGATACAGGGTGGGGAGCATGCTTCACAGAGTGTTGAATCCCAAATCGTACATGGTGGGAAAGCACGCCAGACACTGAGGAGAGATTCCAGGTTGAGTGCTGGCTCCTCACTTACTGGTTCTGTGACCTAAGACAAGTAACACTTATGAACTGGGCATTGTAATGCCAACTTCAGAAGCTGATTCCTGATGTGGGTCTATCTCAGTGCGTTCTGGGCACAGCAACAGGGGTGAAGGTGGTAGAAGCAGCAGTAGAGGGAGACAGGAGCAGAGTGACAACCAGAAGAGGTAGGAGCTTGAGTGCCAAGGTGAGGCTTTTCATCTGAATGTCATAGAAAGCCACGGCAGGGTTTGGGGCAGGGGCGTGATGAGGTAGGATTTACGCTTTCGGAAGGACTTTTGCATAGGACAATATGCATGAATCTCACAAATACAAGGTAGAAGAGGGGCCAGGCACAAAAGAGCACGCACTGTATTCCACTCACACAAAGCAGAAAAGTGGTCAGAACGCTTCTGTGCTGTCAGAAGTCAGGGTGGTGGTCGGAATTGAGGTATTGAGAGGAGATGGCCTCTGGCAGGGAGCCGGAGGCAGCCTGAGGATGGCTGGACAGGGCCTCATCCTTCCTCTGGAGGCCGGTTACACGGAATGTTCAAGCCGTGAAAATCCCCCAAGCCATAAGCTTATTGCGGGTGCACTTTCCTGTACGCATAGTACATGGTAACAAAAAGGTTAAAAGGAAATATTCCTGTAGGTCCTGTGTGGGTAAGAGACAGCGGAGGAATGAGACCAGGAAGAGGCAAACTCAACCACCCTGGCGGGAGACAATGGGGCCTGGGACTAGGACATCTGGGTGAAGGTGGCAAGAAGCTGCCAAATTCGTTCTCCACATCCATACCATTGTCTCCTTATTCCAAGCCACTACCATAGCTCCTCCTGATCTGCTCTGGGACCTCCATGCCTCCCCACTCTGTAGCCTGTTCTCCCCCAACAGCCAGTGGCATTTGGGTGCAAAGTGCCTTCCCTGCTCAGAGCTCCCAGTGGCTCCTGATCTGCTCACTCCTTTCCCTACCTGGCTACAGCCACGGGGGGGCTTTGGCTCCCTGAGCTGGGCTCACTGCTCTCTGACCTTTGCCCTAGCTGTTCCTTCTCTCTTGAATGCTCTCCCCACTCCTCATTGCCTTAGTATTGGCTTGGCACTCAGATCAATTCTGAGAGGCATTTCCTGACTATTTAAACCAAAGCAGCATCTCAGCTCCCTGTGCTCCCAATCACCTTACCCTGTTTTGCTTGCTTCATGACACTCATTGCACTTGACCTTTCTAATATGCCTTTGCATTATTCACTTTCAATCGCCTCCCTCACCAACAAGAATGTAAACCCTACAAGAGTAGGGACTATACTTTGTTCCTGATGTATCTCCAAATTCTGGAACAGTATAAAGTTTTCATCGACCTGGACATGACCCAGGGAGGTTCTTCATGGTTTGGTTTCTGCCAAATTCTCCACCTTTGTGCATCACTGTCTGCCCTTTGCCACTTTATTCCACACCTGCTAATTTCTCAGAGTTTCTTAATGCACCGTGATTTGTCTCTGTAGGATGCCTTTCCCATCACCATGAATCTAGTACACTCCAGCCATAATTTCAGGTCACAGGCCTCCTCCTCTAGACATGCTCGAAAGGAAAGCAGTCACCTTAGTCCAAGGCGCCACCAAAACAGGTGTACACACCTCTATCACTTCTCATTGCATGGTGGGCCACAAAGAGTGGCTTCCTGTCTACTTTCACTGTGGGGTGGATGCACAGTGGCTTCACAGTCCAGGAGTGCAGAGAAGATGTGCTCACAAATAAGCAGCCCACATGTAGAAAGAAAGAGGTTCAGATATAAATGAGGTTTAGACGCTGTGGTCCGAGAGAGATGAGAAAGATAGCACGCCATCTGGAGGGATCTGGGGATGCTTTAGAGAGGAGGAAATATCTGAGAAAGATTTGGAACAATGAACATGATTTAAATATTTGTAAATAGAAAGGAAGGCATCTTAGGCTGGTGGCAGAGCGTGCACAGATGCAAGATGGAACATGCATGTAACTAGCACGTGTTGGACACGTGTTGGGCATGTAGACTTTCCAGCTAAGTACACAGGTCATTACCTTGTGTCAGGAAACTTCAAGTACTTCCTCAGAGAGTGCCTCACTCAAAGGCACACAGAGGCATGTTGCCAAAGCCACTGACAGAATGATGAGTCTTGCTCATGTCCTGTACATAAGCCTGTTGACAGGAAATTGAAGAAATTCTTAAAAGGTTTCTGTACATTTTATTTTAAGATATTCTTAAAACATTTCCAAGTATTTTAAAGTATGAAGCTGAGACCAGTAGAAATGACACATTATTTTTAACAAACGAGCAAGAACTTGAGGAGGTAAACATCATCCTAGATGTTAGTGTCCTTCCAAACTGTACCAATGACTCAGAGCCAAAAACAATAGCCAACAGTTCGAATGAGTACGTCATCCTTTTGCAAGTGTGAAAGCTCCCAATTAGCTCCTGGAACACAGCTGACAAAAGATTCTGGTTCTGAGGATGGAAATTTGGCTGTAATTTAATTTAATTAGTTTGTATGTTTAGTGCTCACTGTCTCACTCTTTTAATAGCATACAGCCTTGCACACAGTAGGTATATGGAGAAGATTTTCATTAAAATGAAAGGAAGCCCATTCTGACAAAGGGATAAGAAAGAGCCCCTGGCTGGTGACCACCATTGCACAGACAATGGCATCTCTACTCTTGTTAGGTGAATAAGGCAGAAGTAAAACAGCCATCTAACAATTTTTTTTCCAGGTCTACCTTCATAGAATCTTATGAGCTATGCCATTTGAGAAGTCAAGGTCTAAGCCACTGCATTCAAATAGAGAAATCTAATCCAAATTTTCCCGAAGTGTATTCAAAGGGGATATACAATATAGAAATGGAGTCCAGTTTTGAAAATGCTGGACTAATGTAAACTGGAGTGGATTATTGTGTGCAGGATTCTAGAGTTAGGGCACATTTTGAATCTCCAAAGGGTTATGAAGGATATGGTCTTCCAGCCACTCTGACTACAAGACACTCAGTCTTGTCTACAATATATTGGGGGCTTAATGTTTCACAGAACCCAATAGTGACACTCAGACCAGAACCTGCCTAGATTTTGTCACTAAGACTTACCAAGGTCTCTATCTTATGTTAGAACCAAAATAATCACAATCAAATGTGCTGCCCAATATGTGGCGAACAGGACTCGAGCTGCAAAGTGTATTAGAGATTATGTACATCACCTTCTGCAGGTAAGAAATAAGCTCTAGATTGGTGCACAGATGTGTCCAAATTTGGAGCTATTTGTGGCAGAATCAAGCTGGAACCCAAATCTCCTGCCTCCTCCCTCTTTACCCAGATTCCCAGTTTGGGTAGCACCCTCCAGTGCTTCCAGATGGAAAGAGGCAATAGGACACAGTTAATAGTCTATACTTTAAACCCACCTTGGAGATGAATGATATCTTGAGAGTGCACTCATCTGTGCTACTTTAGGTAAAATATTTAGAGTCTCTAAATTTGAGTTTCCCATGTCTATAAATATTTTGAAAATGATGTTAATTACCATGTACAAAATGGCCTAACAGCATTAATAATTATTTCATGGAATTGATATGAGGATTATTAGGCAAAGAATTTAGTACCAGTTGACACCAATAAACATCTAAAAATACCGTCTAAATGTAATAGAGGTAATGTCTAAGATAACTGTATCATAACAGTAGGTGGATAAAAGGAACTAAATGATGGTAAAGTTTCTACACTCCACTTAAAGTGGTAAAACATTGATACGAATAGACTGTGATAAATTTTGTATGTATACTATAATCCCTAGAGCAACATACACATATGAAGATATACTAAAAAAAAAACACATTTGATAAACAAAAACAGCAAACTGAAAAAATGTAAAGTAATGCAGAGAATAGCAGGAAATAGGAAGCAGAGACATAAAAAATAACAGGTGAAAGAAAAGAAAAACAAATAATAAAATGGCAAGCTTATATTCTAACACATCAATATTTACATTGCCTATAAGTAGGCATACAAACCAATTGAAGGTAAAGATTGTTAACGTGAATAATAAAAACCATGACTCATCTATATGATATTTCCAGAAACTTCAAAGATAGTGACCTAGTTAAGTTAAAATTTAAAATATGTGAAAGGATAGCCCATGGACAAGCTAATCTAAAGAAATCTGGAGTGGCTATATCATATCAGATAAAGTATACTTCCAAGTAAAGAAGATTACTTGGAAACAGTAAGAACAATATATAATGATGAAAAGATCAAAGCATAATGAAGACATTGCAAACCTAACAGTGTATGTACCTAATGACAGAAATTCAAATACATGAAACAAAAACAGAACTGAAATGGGAAACAGAGAAACCTTAAACCCTCCTCTTTCAGCAATCAAAAATTTAATAGACTGAAAAATAGCAAGAGTATAGAAAAGCTGAACAAAACCAGCAACCAACTGGATATCACTATTTTTAACAGTGTTATTAAGTATAATTCACAAACTATATAGCTTGCCAATTTAATCTTTACAGTCCAATTTTTTTAGTGCATTTACAGCATTGTATAACCATCACCATATTCTAATTTTAGAACATTTTTTGTCATTCTAAGAAAAACACTGAGCCAATAAATGAGTTTTTACTCCCAATTTTCCTCACAACAACCTCAGCCTCCAGGCAACTACGGTTTTTCCAATTCTCTATAGTTCTTCCAATTCTGAACATTTCACATAAATGGAATAAACCAATATGAATTCTTTTGATATTAGTGCCTTTCACTTAAGATAACGTTTTCAAGGTTCATCCACATTGTAATGTGTCCTTAAACTCCATTTATTTTTATTGCTAAATGGTGCTCTATTGTATAGATATAGCATTTTCTGTTTGTCCATGCAACAGTCAATGGGCATTTAACTTGTTCCTAGTGTTTGCCTTTTGTGAAGAATGATGCTATAAACATTTGTATACAAGTTTTGATGTGGACACATGTTATCATTTCTATTGGGCATATACCTGGTAGTTGAATTGATGGGTCCTATGGTAATTATTTTTTAACATTTTTAGAAATCACCAACCTATTTGCAAAGTGGCTGCACTGTTTTACACTGACACCAGCAATACATGAAGATTCTACCATAATTTCTCAATATTCTTGTCAATATTTGTTTTTAATATAGCCATCCTAGTGAGTATAAAGTGGTGTCTCTTTCTCTGATGGGCCAGAGACTTGTCCCTCCCTCACTGAGAGATATCAGGACAGGAAGGCAGACTAGCAGGAGGGATCTAGCCACAATGAGCAGCCTGGCAAAGGAAGTGTCTTTGTCCCTGAAGGCCTGAGACTCCCTTTCCTGCCCGGAGTCAGCAGGGTAGCTCTGGCATGCAGAGGGGCCACAAGCAGAACAGCCCATCACATCCAGCATCTGGCTCCAGAAACACTCTTCCTCCCCACAAACAGGTGAGTCCTGCCACAACAAGTGTTTGACCAGGAAATCTCTTCACTACCCAGAGACACTGCAAGGAGAGGCAGAGCCATCCAAAGGGACCCAGTCCCGAGTGGCTTCTTAGTCCTCAGGAGCCTGAGAATCTCCTCACTCAGTAAGAGACATCAGCCAGCCTGACATGAGGATAAATCTTCTTAATCCTCAGGCAACACCATAAAGGACCACTGGGAGCCCAAGTGTCACCAGATAAATCAAAAAGACCAAGATAATACCATCAAAGTCTCTGAAAATTGTGCTGTCATTGGAATCATGGATCACCAAAGTAGGACAAAACCTGCTTGCTAGACCATGATCACCGGCAGCAATAAATATTTATTCATAATTATATGTGGTTAAATATTTAAAATTCCATCAAGGACTTCCAGTTTAGGGCAATACAGAGTAGACCCATTTCTCCTGGGACTTCCCTCTTACGAGTAAAAACTTTGGACATAACATGAGCGTAGGGAGACTGAAAGTGGACAACAAGGAGGTGGCAGGGGAGGACTGCCTATGGACCTCAGAGTTTGAGTGAGGACGTGGTGGTAAGTTCCCTGTGCTCCCCCGTTGCCTCCCAGATGTCTCAGACAGGGCACAGCTGAACCCTCTAACGTAGAACCACCTACAGGCACAGATAATGAAAAGCCTATTCCCGCCTAGCAAAGGACTGAAAAAAGGATGATCTAACAGAATAGAAAACCATTTTAGTAATACCCTATTTAGTCCAATCAAATATCAACAGAACCACCAAATCCCATCTGGGTGTACATGTGTGCGCGCTTGCGCACATAGACACACAGAGTCAGCAGGGGCCTGGCAGGGAGTGAAAGCAGATGGCGATGCTCCTATTCACCCACCCAGTGGCATTGGCAGGTCTGAACAGGGAGCTAATGTTTCATCCCCCACCTTGCAGAAGCAGGTAGTATCCTACATTCCCTGTTGGGATAGTGTCAGTGATACTCGGCATGGAGCATATCTCATAACCCCCACCTAGTGAGAGCAGGGAGTGCCCTGATTCCCCTTCTGAGACAGTATCTATGAGAATGGGTGGAGAGCTGATCTTTTGTTCCGTGCCCGGTGGAAGCTGATGGTTCTGCAAGTGCTGTGCCAGAGTAGTATTGGTGTGGTGCCATGGCAAACTATGCCTGGACCCCCACCCAGGAACAACAGGTCTTGACGAGGTGGTGAACACAGGACTGATCACGGATCTACTTTCCCCCACCCAAGTGTCAACAGAAATCTCTAGGGATTTGAACCTACGCACCTGGCCATCATCCATGAACCAGACTGAGGTGGTGGGATGCACAGCCAGGCAGCCAGACAATATTCCACTCCATCATTCCCCTCCACAGGGTTATCTGGGTCCAGAGGGAAGCTGATCTACCTGCCCACCCTTCAGCAGCAAAGTTGCATGGATCAGCCTTCTGCCTGCTTTCCTCTACCCTGTAGAAAGCAGATTCAGTGGAGATCTAAGCTTGCACTCTCACTCAGAGGCAATGGGGCAGGGTACATTGGTGTGAATGAGAAACTGTGAGAGAAGAGGGAGAAGCTGAATTTCTACCCTACCAGTCTGATGTGAGCAAGGGTGAGTTGCCACTCCACTTTTGAGAAGTAGTATGGGTGCATCCCAGTGGGAAATTGAAGACACATCTGCCTGGCCCTCATGCTACACATCAACGTGAGGAAAGTCTGCTAAAAACCCTTAAATGAGATCCCAGGTCTCGTACTATGACATTCAAAATGGCAAGGACACAGTCAAAAATCACTTATATCAAGAACCAGGAAAATTACAACTTGGATGAGAAAAGCTAATCAACAGAGGCAAATACTGAGATGAATCTGATATTGGAATTATCCAAAAAATGTTTCAAAGCAGGTATCAGAAAAAATGTTTCAACGTGTGATTACAAAATCTCTTGAAACAGATGAAAAATAGAAAATCTCAGCAAAGATACAGAAGTTAAAAAAAGAACAAGATGGAAAATTATAGGATGGAGAAAATGTAATAAAAGAAACTACAAATTTGCTGAATGAACTCTCTGGCAGAGTGGAGAAGACAAGATAAAGTCAGTGACCTTGAAGACAGATCAATAGAATGTACACAATCTGAACAAGAGGAGAAAGTAAAGCAGAAAAACATTTGAACAGAGTCCCAGAGATCTGTGGGACAGTAACAAAAGAGCTAATATCTGTATCATTGGAGGGAAATCAGAGAAGAGAGAAGGTAGGACTGAAAAAGTATTAGAATAAATAATGTCCACACTTCCGAAATTTGGCAAAACACACAAACCTACAGATTCAGAAAGCTAAGCAAACCCCAAATAGGATAAATACACATGCACAGAAAGAAAATCCATGCCAAGGTACATCATGAACTTCTGAAACTAAAGACAATGAAGAATAATTTTCAAGGCAGCCAGGGAGAAATGGTGCATTACTTATAGGGGCACACCAACTCAAACGACTGCAGGCTTCCTATATGAAACCACGGACCAGAAGAAAGTGCCATAGTGTTTTCCAAGTGCCAAAATAAAAGAACTTTCCAGTGTGATTTCTATTATTCAAGAATAAAGAAGAAAGAAAGACATCCTCAGATGAAGCTAAATTAAGAGAATTATTTTCTATCCATTGTACTCTTAAAAAAAATGACTAAGGGAATTTCTCTAAACAGAAAGTAAATGTTAAGATGGTTTAGAATTTTAATCTCACAAATCATATTTGATGGTTGAAGCAAAAATTACAATTCCATTGGATGTGGTGGTCAATTTATCTTGGGGTAATACTTAGCAAGATTATATTTTAAAAATTGGGAGAGTAAGGATTCCTGAATAAGAGTAAATTTTCTATACTAAAGGTGGTAAAACATCAACATATCAACAGATTGTGATAAGTTAATAATGCATATTATAATAACTATAAAAACCACTAAGAAAACTGTACAAAGTGATATACTCAAAAATATCATAAATAAGTCAAGAAAGAATCCCCCCAAAAATAAACAAACATGTTTGAGTAGCCCAAAGAGAGGCAAAAAATGAAAAGTAGAAGAATGAGAAATGGAAACAACAAACTGAAAATAGATAATAAAATGGCAGGCTCAAGCCCTACATATACATAATTACCGTAAAATTAATAGATCTAAATGCACTGATTAAAAGCTAGAGATTGCTAGAGTTAAAAGAAAAAGAAAATGAGCCAGAGGCAAGAGAAAACATGGGTGATTTGAGGCATCGTAAGATGTCCTGTACTGATAAAGTTGAAAGAACTGGAAGCCACTAGAGATAAAAGAGCCCAAATTAAAGGCAGAAACCAGAGACTTTTATGTTAGGTTATATGTTTTGAACTTTATTGTAAAGATTATAAGAAGCTAGTCCGGAGGTGTGTGTGTGAGAGACTGACTTTATCATATTTATATTTTTAAAGCCAAGTAGAAGATAAATTGGAGGATGTGAGAATGGGATAAGAAAGACCAACTGGGCAGCTATTGTGATATTTCATTTTTAAAGACTAGGAGGATAACAAAGGAAGTGGCTAGCACCAGGAGGAAGCATCAGTCTTTAGACAAAGGGACCCATTCAAGGGTATCCAAAATGGAAACTGTGGAAAATGGGCTGAAATTGACCAGTCATTGAGTGTGAGCTCCCAAGGGAAAACTATTGACAGATTCCTGAATTTGGATATTCCTAACCATGTCTTCTTTAATCTTATTTTTTGATCATGTTCCATATTTTAAATTGCATATGAAGTCATCCATCTATTTTCCTGTTTTCAAATACTTTAACCAAAGATCCTCTGTAATAACATATTGTATTAATACATCATTACTCATTACAAAATATGTGAGTTCATACACATGTGCACACACCTGCTTGAAATAAAAATACAGTCATGTGCTACATAATGACATTTTTGTCAATGACAGACTGCAAATACAATGGTGGTCGCATAATATTATAATGGAGCTGAAAAGCTCCAATCACCCAGGGACATTGTAGATATTGTAAGTGTCCTGGTGCAACACGTTACTCACGTGTTTGTGGTATTGCTGTGTAAAGAAGCCTGCTGTGTTGCCAGTTATATAAAAGTATAGCACATACAATTATGGACAGTATATTATATTTGACAATGATAATAAATGACTATGTTACTGGTTTATGTATTTACTATGCTATATGTTTTATTATAGAAGAGCACACTTCTATTTATAAAAAATAAAGTTCACTGTAAAACCGCCTTAGGCAGGTCCTTCAGATTTTCCAAAAGAAGGCGTTGTTATCATAGGAGTTGACAACTCCATGCATGTTACTGCCCCGGGAGACCTTCCAGCGGGACAAGATGTGGAGAACAAAGACAGTGATATGGATGATCCTGAGGCTAACGTGTGTGTTTGTGCCTCAATTTTTAACAAAATAGTTTAAAAAGTAAAATACTAATGATAGTTAAATATTTTTAAAATGGAAAAAAGCTTATAGAATGAGAATATAAAGATAATATTTTTGCACAGCTGTACAAGGTATTTATTTTAGGCTGTGTTATTAGAAAAGAGTTAAAAAGTAAAACAAAGTTTAAAAAGCAAAAAGTTATAGGAAACTAAGTTGATTTATTATTAAAGATAATTTTTTGTCAACTAAGTGTAGTGTAAGTGTACAGTATTTATGAAGTCTACGATAGTGTACACTAACACCCTAGGCTTCCACGTTCACTCACCATTCAACTTACTGACTCACCCAGAGCAACTTCCAGTCCTGTAAGCTCCATTCACGGTAAGTGCCTTGCAAGAGTGTGCCATTTTTTATCTTTTATACTATATTTTTTTCTGTACTTTTTCTAGGTTTAGATATGTTTAGATACACAAATGCTTACCATTGCGTTACGAACTCCTGGAGTATTCAGTAGTGACACACTGCATGGGTTTATAGCCTAGGAGCAATAGGCTAGACCATATAGCCTAGGTGTGTGATAGGCTCTCCCATCTAGGTTTGTGTAAGTGCATTCTGCGATGTTCAAACAACAAAATCACCTAATGATTCATTTCTCAGAACATACCCCATCATTAAGCAATGCATGACTGTATAGGAAACAATATTTAACCTTCCTAACTGGGATGTACTCAGATATTTTTAATTCTCCTTTTAATCCATTCTTTTCTGTGACATAACATCTAGTCTGTTGAATTAAACACAGTGGTTTCAAACCTACTGAATATATACTAAATACTAATGTCTTTTCATTCATAATTTGAAAACTCCTGCTGAACACAACGTCCATATGCTTTATGAACCTACATCAGCGCGAGAGATTGGAGACAGCCTGCCAAGTGTTCTCTTGCTGCTCCGTCCCACTTTCAGAATAAATTGCTTCAGCCCTTGAAAGTTTTGACATATTTATAAGCTGGCAGGAGAAAATCGGAATGTTATCCAGCCCCCACTGTATTTAAGCATCTTTTCCCTCTAACAATGACTTTTCACTAATTTTAACATGATGAATATAATGAAAAGAGACATTGCATAAGCATTGATTCTACAGAGCTATCTCTATGCATGCACAAGGACAGTTTCTCTTCTTCTTTTCTAAAAAAGTCAGCAGTAAATTTTCAAGACATATAATTATTACGTCTTCATTCTGCAATTTATCTGCCAGCATTTCTCAAAATGTATTCTGTGGGACAGTCCCAGTTCCCCAATACTGCGGTACCCACCCGAAGGCCAATGCCTGCTACCAGTCCACAGCCTGTTAGGCACCGGGCCACCACGCATCAGAGCCTGAGTTCCACCACTCCCTTCCCCAACCATGGAAAAATTGTCTTCCATAAAACTTAGGAGCTGGGACGCACAGCAGGAGGTGAGCTGTGGGCCAGGGAGCAAAGTTTCATCTGTGTTTACAGCGGCTCTCCATTGCTCCGATCACCGCCTGAGCTCCACCTCTCCCCTCCCCACCATCCGTGGAAAAATCATCTTCCATGAAATCGGTCACTGGTGCCCAAAAGGTTGGGGACTGCTGCCCCAAATACACGTACACGCAGCATAAGAAATAAAGGCTTCTTAGATTGCTTTGGGTGCTCTTGGCTAAACAATGTTGAAGCAGTTTGTTATCTGCACTTCTTAGAAATTTTAATAAACTACCCATAAATATATGTATATGATATACTTCCTACATTTTTTAACCTATATCTCAACTGATATCTCTCTTGAATATTTAAAAAACATCTCAAGTTTGAACCATACCTTTTGATTCTTCCTTCTCTAATCTTGACCCTCTCCTTGATAGTTTCCTGACTGGTAACATTTTCTAGGTGCTGCGACCAAAATCTTAGTTTTATCCTTGAATGACCTCTTTCTGAGTTATAAACTCCAAAAGTCATCAAATTCTGTGATTTCATACATTCAAAATAAATCCCCAATCTCTGCCCACCTCAACTGTCCTGGTCCAAACCACCATCATTTCTAGCCTGTATTGTTATAATAACTCTGAGCAGTCCCCCTGGCTCTAGTCT
Source organism: Indri indri (assembly GCA_004363605.1). Lineage (NCBI taxonomy): Eukaryota > Metazoa > Chordata > Mammalia > Primates > Indriidae > Indri > Indri indri. Next base: position 3,366 of record RJWJ010014867.1, on the reverse strand, counting down.
AGATACAATTCTACATGTTCTCTCTACGAGACTCATAGTGGGTCCTTTATTGCAGCGGGAGGGACACTCCCATCATCTTGCCCAACACCTTACTACTCAGTTCTCCCCAAAGGTGAAAGAATTAACTGGTGGCTGGTTGTCTCTGACTCACATTACACAAATGTATCTCTTCTCTAAATCCATGCTTCCTCTTGGCAGGGGAGCCCCTACTTCTATGCTCTGTGTGTGTACAGATGTGGGGGAGAGGGGCTGGGGTGTTGTGGTGACCATGGGTGTTAGTGAGCCCCTTTGGTCACAGATGTAGAACCACATTCTCCAGATGGCTGATTACTAATAGAGCTGACCCTTGTGTCTGTTTTCCTGACTTTTATGTTTTTCTATTGGTTTTATGTTCGGAAGGGGAAGAAGTGGGCTATTTATCACCCCCTGGAGCCTGAGCGCTGCATACTGAGATGATTAAGTAGTTCTGCCTGAGAGCTTCCATTTCTCCCTCTTTCCGTTTCTCCCCCACCCCAAAGAGATAGAGATTTTCCTGTAATAAAGATCAGAATATGTGGGACTCAGTGGCCTGGCCTGGTTCATGTGACTGATTAATACAAAAAACTTTAATTTGGATATCTGTTGAGCAACATAGTCTGTGTGTTTTCCGTTACAGACATCTTTCTTCTTTCCTCATTCAGCAAACCCTTTTAGTACTCTGTGCTTCAGTTCCCAGAAAGACAGAGCTTACTCTCTGGCAGATGGGACAGGAAGCACATTTCCTACTTCCTAAAATACTCCTTTATCAAAACTTTCATTTTCTCTGCTCAGGAAACAGAGAAAAGCCATCTGGTTATACACCATCTCTTTTTAGCCACTAGAGAGGTATATGTATAAAAATAATTATTTTTTTAAAGAATAGACCTGCTAGCCCAAACCAACATCTAAATTGGGAAACACAGCTTCTGTCTTCAAGGTTTGTAAAAATTATCATATGAAAAGGGACAGGCTTATTTTGCAAGCCCTCATGGGACAGAGTTATTACCAATGCATGAAGTTATGTGCGCATGTTGTAACTTTCTAGCCACAATAATGATGCACATGCGGATAGAGGCTCTGTGGTGAGGAATGGTGCTGTGCTGGTATCCGGGTGAAGTGAAGACTGTGGTGAGACATGGCTGGATTTGCAGCCATCAATGATCCAATGCCAAAGCCAGGCCACAAGCCCAGGATGGGGCCAAGGACAGGCAAACCAGACTACCGGGCACAAGGTGTCAACAGGGAAGGTGAAGGACAACCATAGTCACAGTGCAGACAGAGATCTCGTTATAACCAAGCATGGGGGCACACTTTAGGGACTAGATAAAGAGATAAGGAAGAATACAGTGTAGTCCTGGTACATCTTTATGTGGCCACCTGTACAACTTCTTGATCTTGCCAGACAGGAGGAAGAAGAAGAAAAGAGAAATGTCACGTGGTGATTACCCACAAGGTGCCAGGAGCTTTACCTATATTGTCTCAATTGCCCCCATGAAAACAAAATGAGTCAAATAATAGTGTTCCTATTTTTATAAGTGAAGAGATCCTGCTTTAGAGGAGGTAAATCACTTGTTTTGTGTCATCTGGGTAATAAATAGCAGAACTAGATGCTTGGATCCAAAACTCATCCTCTTCCCCATACATCATACTGTTTCTAAGTTAGCATTTGTCTCTTGGGTAGTCAGCGCCCAAATGCAAGTTCTGCCAATTTTTAAATTTTGTTCGAGCTGTATTTATACCCAGAAAATATGTAAGAACTGCCTGTGTACATTTTCTCCTTGCTTCTCCTTTTTCATACGGGTCCTAGGACTCAGTTCATAGACTGTGACTGAATAGAGTTCAGCTGTTATTATGAATTAAAATGGATATCTGTGGGCTAACTTGGGAGCTGGCCCACCTTTATTACATTATTTCTATTAGAATGTCTGTGCAGAGGTTCAATAGCAAATGTATTGCTGGAAGACAGTACAGCCCCCTGGCGGGCACTGTGTGTCCCTAGGTCCAGCAGAAGCTCCCATGGGATGCCAAGTCAGATGCCTGAACTTGAACTGTGGCTCTGAGCTGAAGAGACTTCATCTGCCAGCCACTGAGATGTTTCCCTAGAAAGGACAGTCCTGGGGAGTGTGTGGTGATTCTGACAGACACTCCTTACTAGGATGGAAGGGCCACACATGTACACTCCTTGCCCACATCTCTACCAGCAGGCTTGGGGGAGACCCTATTCCTGAAACACAGTTTAGCAGGGTGCTTTTCAGCCATTAGTGGAACACCTCCTTTTCCATTTTCTATTTACACAGAAAATGCAAATGCACTAAATAGGACAAAACTCATCGTCTTTTAGGAATGTTTCTAGATCTGAGAACCAGAAGATGAGAATGTTGCCAGTGACAAGGAGGAATCTTTAACTGATATTTATAGAGTCCACTTACATAGATTTAAAAAGAACTTTCAACTACCTACTCGTATTTGCTGCATCTTTGTGAGGAGGAAGCTGTTATTATGCTTTTATAACTAAGTACTCTGCGGTACAGGGAGACAGTTTTTTCCAAGGCCACTTACTATTACTTGGTAAGCCACTGAACTGAACTGAGTTATTCTGACTCAAATCATCTTCCTTTATGCACTCAGATTCTACTCGCATTTGTCACTTATTATTTGCTAGGCACTCCAGGACTCAGTCCTGGAAGTAAAAATATTAAGAGCACATATTCGCTGATAGTTTTGACTACTTTCCATGAACCAGACACTCTGCTATATGCCTTGCACACATTATCTCATTCTGGCTTTATGGGTTATGAGATATCATTTTACCCATTTTATTAATAAAGCAGCCTCGGTGAGGAGCATGAAAACTCCTGGACAAAGTAACACTGAAAACCAGCTAAGGCTGGATTTGAATCTGCTTCAATCTCATTTGAAAACCCATGTTGTCACCACTGCAACATATACAGCTCCTGCCTGAAGAAGCTCGTCAGTGGGAGAGAGAGCTGCATCATACAGAATTACAGAACTGGGTGGTGTGAGCTATTGAAATGATGGCCAAGGTGCTTTGGAGGAAGTCCCTGTGTATGGCTGGGGTGTTGATTTACACATATATATTTAAAAATAGAACCTCAGACCTAGAACTGGGATCCAGTCTCTTTGCCTCCAAAGCTCTTTGAAGAAACGAGCTAAATATTCTGTGCTGTGGTTTCCTGCCCACGGACTACCCATGTGATTTTCATCATGGTATCTATTTTCAAAAGCTGTTTTCTTTCTAAGCAACTGGACACAAGGGATTGCTTATGGGAAAGGCTCGTTGACAGTCACTCCCTTGAGGAGGTCTCATTGTGCAGCTCGGGGCTGTGC
>RJWJ010014866.1:0-37194 GCA_004363605.1 Indri indri | reverse complement strand
TTTGAGACAGAGTCTCACTCTCTTGCCTGGGGTGAGTGCCGTGGCGTCAGCCCAGCTCACAGCAACCTCAAACTCCTGGGCTCGAGCAATCCCACTGTCTCAGCCTCCCGAGCAGCTGGGACCACAGGCATGCGCCACCATGCCCGGCTGATTTTTTTCTCTATATATATTTTTACCTGTCCAATTAATTTTTCTTTCTATTTTTGGTAGAGATGGGGTCTCGCTCTTGCTCAGGCTGGTCTCGAACTCCTGAGCTCAGAACGATCCGCCCACCTCGGCCTCCCAGAGTGCTAGGATTACAGGCGTGAGCCACCGCACCCGGCCTTTTAATTTCCTTTTTAAAAAAAATTATATTCAGACAAAAGCTTTCTCTGTCAAATTGCTATAAAAGTTTCTAAACACTTTCAATTCCTGTACTTATCTCATTACAGACTAGTAACAAACAAACCTCCCCTTTCTCTGGTCAGGGTATTTCCAACCCAGCAAACGTTAAATTAAGGCCTGCCACTGCTTGTTTAGTCTCCTGGGTGCTTTTTCCCCTTCTTTTCATTTTTGGTGTGTTGTTGTCTATTTGTGAAAAACAAAACAGTTCCATTAATAATGTAAGACGAATGTAAGATTGGTGAGATTCAGCTTGATTCATCTGAAGAGCATTTCATGAAAATAAACTGCCATGGCAGAGCTGCAGAATAATGTTGTGTCCTTCAGAATATCCATGAACTGCTTGATTCCGACAGACAATGAAGAATTCAGTTAGATCTTGTACATACTGCGTGAGGACATGTGCAACCAGCAGAAATGAAATGGCTTGAGTTGATAAGTTGTCTCAGGCTGAATTCGTGGTCTGTATTCTTTATCTTGGATTTTTTTTTTTTTTTTTTTAAGACAGAGTCTCGCTCTGTTGCCTGGGCTAGAGTGCTGTGACGTCAGCCTAGCTCACAGCAACCTCAAACTCCTGGGCTCAAGCGATCCTCCTGCCTCAGCCTCCTGAGTAGCTTGGGACTACAGGCACAGGCCACCACACACAGCTAATTTTTCTATTTTTAGTAGAGACGGGGTCTGGCTCTTGCTCAGACTGGTCTTGAACTCCTGAGCTCAAGGGATCCTCCCACCTCAGTCTCCCAGAGTGCTAGGATTACAGGTGTGAGCCACCACACTGGCCCAGTGTTCAGTTTCTTATACTAAAGGTGCCTTATGTGTGGGTATGGTTATTCTAAGGCAGATGTTATTAAGAGTTTTTTGTTTTAAAAAATAGCTGTTTGCAGAGTATTTGCAGTGGTTCACACCTGTAATCCTAGCGCTTTGGGAGGCTGAGGCAGGAGGATCGCTTGAAGCCAGGAGCTGAAGACCAGCCTGGCCAACAGAGCAAGACCCCTTCTCTACAAAAAAATGGAAAAATTAACCAGGTGTGGTAGCATGTGCCGGCAGTCCTAGCTATTCGGGAGGCTGAGGCAGGAGGATCGCTTGAGCCCAGGAGTTTGAGGTTGCAGTGAGCTATGATGGCATCCACTGCACTCTAGTCCAGGGAACAGATTTTAGACCCTGTCTCAAAAAATAAACTAACAATAAATAAATCAAAATTCAGTTGCACTAGGCACAATTCAAGTGTTCCATAGCCACATGCGGCTAGTGGCTATTGCTTTGAACAGCACAGACACTGAATATTGCTGTGATTGTAAGGAGTTCTATTGGAAAGAAGTGCTGACTTTGAATTTCATTATAATTCCATCTTAAGTCTCTAGTAAATTTGGCCAAGCAGAGAAGAAGTATTAACACTTGTCTCAGTCATCGTACAATTCCGTGCATTACTTATTTATAATAGATCTAATATAGGAAATTTTTATCTCTTTCAGGCAGTTCTATCAAAAAAGGGCTTCTATGGAATATCTTTTAAAAATATCTATAGACTTAGAATATGCAACTGAATCTAATTCATGGGCTTAACACTGAAAATGAAGCAGCCATTTAAAAAACACTAAAAATAAGTCTAACATGCCTTAAAGGATTAAACTGTTAGTAAAAATTTCCTTTCACAGAAAATACAGAGTTTTTGTGTGGTTTCTTTTTTGTAGTCATTCTAGACTTTGAATCACTGATATTTATAGGTTGGGAAACTACCCAATAATAAGAAACAATTTGTTTAAAAATATATGCTTGTTGGAAATTTCACAAATCAGTGACTCAATCAAGCAGTATCTAAGATACTGAATAATAATACAATAATGCCTATGGCGTTAAAGTGGGAAGTGCCCAGTTAGTTTAAATAGGAATGACCTGATTAATAGAGAAGTTAGGACAATTCAGTAGAGGAAAGCTGGACTCTAGTATCAGGACAATTGGATATCTGTGTGGTTAAAAAAACAAAAACAAAAACAACGTCACCTAAGTAATCATGGAAATGCAACATAAAACAGGAATGAAATAACAGTTTTCACCCATCAGTTTGGCAAATATTAAAGTGAGGTGGTGATCAAGTGGTGGCAAAGATGTAGAGAAAGGATATTCTGACACACTGGTGTGTGGCAGAACTTAGCACTTGGGAGGTCCTCTGGGTTGTATCCTGTCTCCACACTGAAGCTGGTAGCCCTTGGATGTGTCCTGTGTGCACACCGCCGGCATACATGCGTCACAGCTTTGTTTAGAAGTGTTGGGTTCCAGTTTTTGCTGTCAGAGGATTGGGCAAATAGACTGTATCGTATGGTAAAATACCATAAAGCATTAAGCAAGGTGAGTTATGTCCATGTGTATAAGTACGGATACATTTCCAAAAGAGTCGAAAAAAGGAAGTTGATGACATGTATGTTAAATGTAACCAAAACAGTATTGTATGTTGTCTGTGGCTACATACAAATGTCCATGAGACAGACATGGACTGGAAGGGTGCACACCTCCTCAGAGGACCTCTGGGAACAGGGAGAGCGGGACCCACACGGAGGTGGATGGGGGGGTCCTATCGTTCCCCATAATGTTCTCATTTAAAATCTTGTGTCTTTATATAATTTGTGTCATTTAGAAAAGAACATAGAACAAATATGGCAAAACATGAACAGCAGTTAATTCTGGGTGGTGGGAATTGGTGACTGTTGTTTTCTTCTTTATACTGTTAGCTATGTTTCCCACCATCCTCTAACCAAAAAGAAAAAGAAAAAATTTAGACTTAATCTTAATAGGAAATACCCGTAATTATTAGCATCATTTCCATTCTGTTTTCCTAGAAAATGTGGACACAGACTTGCAAGCCAGCCTGGGGCAGAGTGACGAGAAGCCTGTGCCCGCCGCTCCTGTGCCCAGCCCGGTGGCCCCGGCCCCGGTGCCATCCAGAAGAAATCCCCCTGGCGGCAAGTCCAGCCTCGTCTTGGGTTAACTCCGACTGTCCTGAACTCTTGTTGTTTTGTTTGTTTGTTTCCTCCATGCTTGTGAACTGCACAACTTGAGCCTGACTGTACATCTTTTGGATTTGTTTCATTAAAAAAGAAGCACTTTATGTACTGCTGTTTTTTTTCCCCCCTCTTTTTGAAGAACAGGTTTCTCTTTATCTGTCCTGGCTCCTCTGGGTCTGTGGACCATGGCATGAGTGTTTTCTAGTAGTAGATTGGAGGGAAAGCTTTGTGACACTTAGTACCGTGTTTTTAAGAACAAATAATTGGGTTCCAAATGTGTTAGAGGATCTTTTGTACTGAGGTTTTTAACACGCTACTTGGGTTTACCAAGCCTGGATTGGACAGACCATAAACAGTCCACAGGCACCATCCTGTCAGGCCCCGACACACAAGGCTGTCTTACGCAGAGCCTTCTCCTTGGTGTTACCTAACTTACCAGTGCCCTTTGCTAAAAGCATCTTACTGTGCCATATGGAACAATAAAGAGGCCTGCGCCTCATGCCTTGCTGCCTGCAGAGCAGAGAAACTGCCTTTTATTTTTCAACCTTCAGAAGTCAGATGCTAACGTGACTGGCTGGCTGGCAAGCACAGCCTGCTGCTCTCACGCAGAGGAAGGCTCGGACGTACAATCAGACTGGCCGCGACTGAACGTGGTGAAGCAAGCGAGGGAGGCCGTCACCGAAGCGGGTCTTCATCCAGGAACGGACCCCACAGGGGCATTGCTGTGAAATGACTTGACGCTGTGTGCATGACGCTGGTGCTTGACCATGAAACGAAAGCCTCATCCTTAAAATGTGTGTTGTACTTCACAATCCTGGACTGTTGCTTCAAGTAAACAATATCCACGTTTTGAAACATTGTGTCCTGTCTCATCTTTTTGAGATTGTTTCAACATTCTCTGCTTTTTAGATGCTTTTTTCCTTTGTTACTACAACTCTTGCCCAATGATTTGATGAGTCATTTAAAGTTAAAAGGGATGAATGAAGACCAGAGAGAAGTGGGTTTCTCTCTAAGGAAGATAGGTTAGACTTTTCTACCACCCACCCTTTGTGCCGGACAGTAACATTTTAAATGTTAAGTCTTCTCCACACTGGTGAGGTCTGTCTCAATGGTGGGGGTTGAAGTGGAGGGCCACAAAGGAAGAGTCCACGTAAGTAGATGGGGGTGAGGGCCCCTGAGTCCTCTCAATTGATATGGGGGCCGGAAGACTGGAGAAAACTCCCTCTGGGTTCTAGGCAGAAAGCTGCAGATCAACAATCCACATTCAATGTCCAAATCCGGCCCTATGAAGACCTGGCTTTAGGTCTATCTAAACTACGACCAGCTAGCTGTGTTCCTGTGGCTTGTCACTTGGGCCCCAATTTCCTAACTTACAAAGAGACAACTTTGAGCTAAATTTGAACTTTGAAAAATTGAGAGCTTTTCTTTGGAAAGAATAGGGGATTAATAGGTTGTGAAGTATTAAGTTTTCTTCCCTTACTGTGTTTACAAAGCATTTGCAGAGTGGAGAATCAACAGCTGGACATAGGACCCTTCCAACCTTATGGAAACGAGTTAGCGCCCTACGCATACTAACATGGGTTTCACTGGCCTGAGTTACGGTTTCTAGTATGAATCTAACAAGGTAAGGAACCTACACCTTTCTCAGCCTCTGTTGGTAAGGGGGGGCGCTTCTGGAAAAGAAATGTCCCTGCTTTGTCACAACTTTATTTGGCTTTAATTTTTTCATTCTGTGAAGATAAGTGCCTAATCACAATTAAAGGTGTTCTGAAGGACAGTTCAAGGACATTTTAGTACTGTAACAGATTTTAGGAAATTCTATGTAAGCACGTTTGCTAAAGGGTGTTCAATTTTTCAGTTAGAAAACAGGGTCTAGGGACCAAGAGTTTGAGCGAGGGACGCAGACCGGGAACCCGAGTGAGGTCAAAGATGCCAGGGCCAGGTGCCCATCGAAGGTACCCCCCAACCTGAGATGCAGTAGGAACAGAGTGCTCAAGAAGCCCCATCCTTGGTGCTGTCAACCTGTCACCCAGCCTGGGGCTGCTCCTGGTGCTGGGGCTGCTAGGGTGGAGCCTGGGGGCACATCCAACGTCCACATACACTGGCCCCTCTATCAATGGGAAGAGCACTAATAAGCCCACCAGGCTCAGCTCCAATGGGACCCTGTCTCCGGAGGCCCTCACAGCCACTATCATCGTCTTCTGCATCCTGGCTGCCATGCTCCTGGCCGTGGGGCTGGCACTATTGGGGTGGAAACTCAGGGAGATGTGGCAGATGGAGGGCACCCACCGGCCCAGCATCGAGGAGCAGTTCTCCCATGCAGCCCCCTCAGGACTCCAAGGAGATGGTAGGGCTGCCTGCCAATCTAGATCCCTTCCCCTCCATCTCTCCCTTCCTTGCTATGTGACCTTGGGGGAAGGCAGAGCCCTCTTTGGGCAGTCAGACCCACCCAGCGCTTACGAACAGAAGGGAAGAAGGTGCTTTGAAGACTTTGTCCCTGGGCAAGGGAAGGTGCGGATGCTCACTTTTTATATATTTACATAAAATTGGTAGTGAGATATAAAATTTTTTGAGCTGTAAAAAAAGAAAACATAGGGTCTAGAAAGTGAAGTTGATGATCTCAAAATGATGATGGGGACTACTAAAAGTTATACAGTTTGTTACATGGATGAATTGAAAAATCTAATAAAAAAAGTCCGGGCGTGGTGGCTTATGCCACCTAGCACTCCCGGAGGCCAAGACGGGAGGATCGCTCAAGGCCAGGAGTTCGAGACCAGCCTGAACAAGAGGGAGACCCCGTCTCTACTAAAAATAGAAAGAAATTAGCTGGACAACTAAAAATATATAGAAAAAATTAGCCAGGCATGGTGGTGCACGTCTGTAGTCCCAGCTACTCGGGAAGCTGAGGCAGAAGGATTATTTGAGCCCAGGAGTTTGAGGTTGCTGTGAGCTAGGCTGATGCCACAGCACTCTAGCCCGGGCAACACAGTGAGACTCTGTCTCAAAAAAAAAGAAAGAAAGAAAAATCTAATAAAAAAAGAAAAAAACCCCAGTTATCCAAAGAGTAGCAGATTCATGGACAGTTGGACCTTTCACCCAGTTTGTGTGATTCCAGTGCCTTGGTGAATGAGGGAGAAAACACAGTCCGAGATGCAGTATTTAAGGCTTATGCAGATTCTACCTCTTAAGCGTTTTGAAATTAGCTCACCTGAGGAACAGGCTTCCCTTTGTGAGGTTTCCGTTCCATTGGTTTGGAAGTAGTGGGGTCTTCAGGTAGGGAACAGCAGCCAGAGGGGCCACTTACTCGAATCTGGCTTATAGTTTGTTGGTAAATAGATTTCGGTGTACTCAGGCAAGTTCGTGAAATCTACAAAAAGGGAAGTAAACAAAATTTAGCAATGCTCAGCATTTTCTGGGGATGGGCTGGGGTGGAAACTGAACAGAAAGGAGGGCAGTCCTGATTACCTGTGCTTCATCAAAGTTGTCTTTCCAGGTAAAATCGGAGATTTGAAGTACATGCTCCTCTGTTTCAAGCCAACTTTGGTTTATGAATTAGTGTCCTACTTAGGCCCTTGACTCAGGCGAACCAGCAGTCTTCAACAGATCCACTTCATCAAACATTAACTGCAGTCCCCTGGTCCGGGCCTTGGGCTGGTGCAGCCTTCAAGCAGCAGGAGCTCTGGTCTCTGCGTGTCCTGCCCTCGTCCAGCCCCCACAAGCACGGGGGCAGGACCTCGGCGGCCCCTGACTCGAGGGTTCGGCTCCTGAGAAAGACGTGGCGCCAGCCCCGCGGCTCGGGTTAGAAAATGCCGCCCTGGATTTCGGATCCCCCTTTGCCGGGCCCCTGGAATGTCTGCCCCTAGAAACGTGGGGTGAGCAGGTACGTCTGCTGTAAGGGGGCGGCCGATGGGGACGGAGACCGGATGCTGGGGAAGCTGAGGCTCAGGGAAAGGTCCCTGGGGCCAGGCATCCCCGGGCGCCCTATGCAAATCTGCCCGCAGGCCCCGCCCGCGCCCGTGGCTCCGGAAGCGCAGGGTCCCCGCGCCGCGCTCGTCTGCCCGCGCTCGCCGCGCTTCCGGCCGGGCCCCCGCGCCCCCGCGCCCATGGCGGCGCGGCCGGTGCGCGTGCTGGTGGACATGGACGGCGTGCTGGCCGACTTCGAGGCCGGTCTCCTGCGGGGTTTCCGCCGCCGCTTCCCCGGGGAGCCGCACGTGCCGCTGGAGCAACGCCGCGGCTTCCTCGCGCGCGAGCAGTACCGAGCCCTGCGGCCCGACCTGGCGGTAGGGACTGTCCTGGCTCCGTGCCCGAGATACCCTATTTCTGAGCCCACAGCTCACCCTGGGGCAGGAACGTTGGGAGACTGCCCCTTCTAGCTGAAGCTCTGACTTGGGGACCAGGACCCCCGGGAGCTTTGTTGTGGGAGTCCCCGGGAGCTAGATCTGCTGGAGGCAGACGCCAGGACCGAGAACTCCGTATCTTTCAGGACAAAGTGGCCAGTGTGTATGAAGCCCCGGGCTTCTTCCTAGACTTGGAGCCCATCCCGGGGGCCTTGAAAGCCATGCGGGAGATGAATGACATGCAAGAGTAAGGCGGGCGGGGAGGCTAAGGCGGGGCCTTGGGGGCGGGAGGGCGCGCGGACACCGCTAACTCGCCCTGCTTCCCTGCAGCACCGAGGTCTTCATCTGCACCAGCCCCCTGCTGAAGTATGACCACTGTGTGGGTGAGAAGGTGCGGCTGCCTGAGCGCCTCCTGGGCACATTTAGCTAAGTCCTGATCGTAAACACACAGTGGGGGTAGGGGGAGAGTGGACCAGTGGCTCTCAGGGCTCAGACCCCATTCACAGCTACTCACTGCCCCGGAATTCAAGGTCCCATCAGGCCCTACTGATAGACCTGTGTCTCCTACACAGTACCGCTGGGTGGAGCAGCACCTGGGGCCCCAGTTTGTTGAGCGAATTATCCTGACAAGGGACAAGACAGTGGTCTTGGGGGACCTGCTCATTGATGACAAGGACACCATTCAAGGTTGGATCCATTATCCTTGGCAACCTCCAGGCATCTGGCCTGCCCGGATTACGGAGAGGTAGTAAAAATAACCAGATTACGTGCTTGCTGCCTTTCCTGTCCTAGGGCAAGAGGAGACCCCAAGCTGGGAGCACATCTTGTTCACCTGCTGCCACAACCAGCACCTTGCCCTGCCCCCCACCAGGAGGCGGCTGCTCTCCTGGCGTGACAACTGGAGAGAGATCATAGACAGCAAGCGGGAAGCTGCACAGCAGGAAGCTGCACGGCGGGAGTGAACGGGCCCTGCGGTGGGGTGGGCGGTGGGCAGAAGCTGAAGGGGAAGGATGGGAAGGTGGGCCAGCAGGGAGTCCCTGCAGAGCCGGGTGAGGGGCACCACCATGGAGCAGGCAGACACCGGTACCTCTGTGCTGGCACAGGCCCGGCCACCTGGCTTTTCCTGAGATGGTTGCTCCTGGAGCACAGCTGGCATGGAAATACAGTCAGGACCCTTTTAATAAAAAACTTTGGCTCTCTGGTCTTCAGAGATCTTTTATTTGGGAAAGTAAAGGGACAGGGGCTGACGAGGAGACCGTCCCTTCTTTCTCCTTAGGCCAGTGGCCTGAGACTCTGCCCCATTCCAGATGCACCTGGATACTGTTCCTCTAGCACCTGCCTTTCCTTGGCCATCTAAGGGGTCAACCTTAAGGAAGTGCAGAAGAGAGGCCAGGACACCTCCACTTTTCCCACGCTCCTTCCTCTGTTGACCAGCGCGCACACACACTTTATGTCGCATCTCTTCCTCTGTCTCCATCACTTTCACCTGCATCCCCGATTCCCTAAGGAGCCTGAGGTACACTTCTAGGGGTAGGGACTCCCCCTCACTGACTGTGACAGCAGAGAGGGAGGGCCACAGGTGGGAGGGGAGAAGATGCAGCTCCAAGGGCTTCTGCCTTTATTCTGATCTGTGGATGGCTAATCCGGGCCGCGGCGTTATCCAGGTCAGCAACCACTGGGACCCTGCTGCTCAGCCTGGAGAGCTTGAGAGGGAGGCGTGACACCTTCCCAGGGCCGAGATCCTTTCACCACAAGGCTTCTCCCTTATATCCCTCAAAATTACTCCAGACGTTTCTTGAAGTGGTAATCCCTTATTTCCTCAGGCGCAGGCAACTCTCCTAAGCCTCAGTCCCAGCTGCTCCTCCTGAGAACGCCCTTCTGCAAAGCCTCTGGATCCAGGGACCCAGCTGCTGCTTACCCGAGGGCACGAGCCTGACAGTGAGGTGGCGCTGGAGGCAGGGCCCTCACCTCCAGTTGGTTGAGAGTGCCAGCCTATGAAGATGGCACCACTTTGACTTCCTTTGCCATGTGTCTCAGTGTCCCCAAGTGTGGCTTCCTCACTTGTACTGCCTTTTCATCACAGTGTAAATACCCATCGTGCTGGGAAAACTCATCTTTAAAATGGCTGAAAAGGCTCCACTGGGGCAGAATGTGCTCCAGGGAGCTATGTTCCACCAGCTTCCCACACCCCCACTGGGACCGAGTTCTCCGGCCTTGGGGTCTCCTTGGGTCAGAGCTGTTCTGGGGCTGCAGTCCTCGGCAGAGGGATACCCAGGGCAGAGTGAGCCTGCCTGTTGCGGGCTTCGGCCACCAGGCTCGGGGAACAGAGGTCCTCTAGGAAGATCTGAGCCAGGTTCCGGAGCCTTGTGTTGGCAGAGAGAGAGAAGCGCAGCATGCACTGGACCACAGGCAGGGCAGTCAGCTCAGGGTGGGAGCCTGGGCCTGGTGAGCTCAGGTATATGAGCGTGGTGACAGCGGACAGTACCGTCTCCTCGTTGGGACTGGACAGGCAGTTGGTGATGAGCGGGATGCCTCCTGCCTGTAGGATGTGCTCCTTGTTGGCCCTGTCTGGGCACAGGTTGCAGAGGCCTCCTGGGGAAGAGTGAGGATGAGTCTGGATGCTCCTGCCCAGGGCTTCCTCCCGACTCCCTCCCAGCTGCTCTGTCCAGTGAGTCCCAGGGAAGGGCATGTGAGAAGCTGGCCCAGGGACAAAGGATCTAAAGTCCATCTGGTCTCCAGCCTTCTCTCTCAAGGTTCCAGGAAGGTCTGCAGGCTGCTACTGCTTGCCACAGCCTAGACCTTCCAGAATTAGGCTCAAATCCCCTTCCCTCTTGGTTCAGCCAGTTCAATGGCTGATATGCTTTCCTTTCTTAAAAGTAAAAAACAAGCTAGGCATGGTGGCTCATGCCTGTAATCCTAGCACTCTGGGAGACTGAGGCAGGAGGACTGCTTGAGGCCAGGAGTTTGAGACCAGCCTGAGCAAGAGTGAGACCCTGTCACCACAAAAAATAGAAAAATTAGCCAGGCATGGTGGCACATGCCTGTAGTCCCAGCTACTCGGGAGGATCCCTTGAGCCTAGGAGTTTGAGGCTGCAGTGAGCTATGATCAAGCCACTACACTCCAGTCTGGATGACAAAGCAAGATCAGGTAAGGTGATGGTTTCATGGATATATACATATGTTGTTAAAACTTATTTATACCCTTTAAATATGTACAATTTATTATATCATTCATATCTCAAATAAAACTGTTAATATTATAAAGAAGCTAAAATGTAAACCATCTTTATCCTACCATTCAGACATTTAACATTTTTCATCCCACAATTTTTTTTTTTTTTTTTTGAGACTGGGTATCACTCTGTTGCCCAGGCTGGAGTGCAGTGACATGATCACAGCTCACTGCACCCTCCAAATCCCGGGCTCAAGCAATCCTTGCTCAGCCTCCCATGTAGCTAGGACTACAGGAACATGATACCACACTTGGCAAATCTGTAAATTTTTTGTAGACTTGAGGTTTTGCTATGTTGCCCAGGCTTGTCTTGAACTCCTGGCCTCAAGCGATCCTCCTGCCTCAGTCTCCCAAAGTGCTGGGATTACAGGTGTGAGCCACTGCACTTGGCCTCCACAATTTTTAATATTTGAATACACACAAATATTTCATAAAAATGGGGTACTCTCCTTGCTGCTTTGTAACAATGTATTGTGAACATCTTTCCATGCCAATAAATCCACAATCATGGCTATGCAGCCATTGTGGTTAATGGCATATAATTTATTAAGAGGTTAGAGCATTTTCTGAAATGCGGTATGACTAAAAAAGAAAAAAAGAGAAAAAAAGTTTAGAGGGCATTTTAATGTTATTTCCATGTCATTGTTACTGATTCTAGGGGCAAGAAGAAAAGGCCAGAGTGAGAAACCTGTGGTTCTGGATCAAAGAACCCATGTGCTCAGGCCTCCTTAATTTAATGACCTCTTGGCCTTGGAGACAGATGCTACTTTGTCTTGGAGATCATTCTGCTTAGCACTGGCTGCTCATTGCGGGAAGATGACTTCCTGTGCATCCTGACTCAGCTTCCTGCCATCATGGTGCCCTCTCTCCCTTAGGTTCCTGCTTAGTGGGAGGAAGCCAGCTTCTCAGCTCATTTGCATAACATGCCTGATGAGTCCTGCATGACCAATCAGGAGTGAGGGTCACAGCCGGCCCACTTCCTCTGTTCCTCTCAAAATTAGCAAAGAGAAGAGGGCCCACCTGAGCCTGACACCCAACTAAGACATCTTCCCCAGCAAAAGGGCATAGGCGCCATGGTGGCCCAGCCAGGGAACCTCGTCTTCTGCCAGGGACAGGAGTCAACTAAGGTTTGGCTCTGCTGCCCCTTCCCGAGCAGCACCTGGGTCGGGTTGTGTCCTGCTTTCTGGAAACATTTTTAAAGGTTCCCACCGCGTTTGGAATAAAATCCCGACTCCCTGTGTACCCTTCACCCAGGCGCCACCTGATTTTCCCTCTCTCTGACACTCACTGCAGTTGCCAACCTCAGTCCACCCTGGGACCTTTCGGCCCCAGATCTTCACATGCTGACACCCTCTTGCTGGTAACAGGCACCCCACTGCCTGCCTCGTGAGCGAGGCTTCCCTGCAATACCCCAAGTAGCTGCTCTGCCATGTTCGAGACGGCCCCTCATCACCCGATGTCATTTTCTCCATATACTTAGAACTCTAAGGAATCATCTTCGAGATTCCCTTCCTTGCTCATTGCTCACCGAGCCCCACTAGGAGGTAAGTGCCCTGAGGTCACAAGACCTCGGCTGTCTTATTCCCGCCACATCCGCAGTGCCTGGCACACGAGGTGCTCCACAAAGATTTGCCAAAAGTCTTCTACGGCAGTGACCAGGAGGAGAGGGTTGAGAGAACTGCGGAGGATTGGGGGGCTAGACAGGATGGCTCCCTGATATCCCACTCTGGACTTCTGCAGCTCTGGGTTCCCAGCTGTGGCTCACAGGCAGGGCCTGCCTGAGGGAAGGAAGAGGCTCAGTGGTCTCCCTGGAGTCCTGAGGAAGAGGAGCAGCAGCGGAGGGCGACAAGGCACTCTGAGCAAGAGGACCCTCTCCATGGTGCCCTCAGAGCCTTCCCTGCCAATCTCTGTCTCAACACCTGCTCGACTTCAGGGCAGACTTTAGCACCAGCTGGGGACATCCTGTGGACTGCTTCCTGTCCTTGCTGTCTGTCCTCTGCACCAGGCGACATAAGGCAGGGCCCTGCTCACTGGATTAGCGCCGCAGCCCAGGTGCCTGGAACCGTGGATACTCACTGAACACATGCTGGGCACATGCCTGAACCCTACGAAGCCGGGTTCTTATCACCTGCATCGTAGAGGAAGAAGTCAAAGCTGTGAGAGGTTGAGGACTTGTCCAAAGTCCCAAAGAGAGGAGCCCTTTGCCACTCCCATAGGAAATGGTGTCCCTCTGGAAGCCATAAGGACAACTTATTTCTGACTTAGGCACTTGCTATGCTCAGCCTGGAGCAGGGACAATGTTCTGGAAGGCCTCTGCTTCTCAGACACACCTATATGGTTTCTTCTGAGCTGAGGGTGGTGAGCCCACCTATACCCACACTGTGGTCTTGGGATGGGGCAGGGGTGTGGCAATGGGATTTAACTCTGCTCTAAAGTGTGATATGATGAAGCCTGAGTCACTGCCTGACTGGTGAGTCATCATCACACCCAGGTGTGCCTGGGCAGGGCACTGTCCCCCAGGCCAGGGGATAATCAGATGGCATCTGCTGGAGGGTGGGGACAGGAGGAAGCCTCAGGACAGCTGGCCCCACTGCCTCTCCAAGCAGAGGCCTGGGAGTCCTCCAAGATGGATCGGGTGCCTACCAGAGCTCACCAGCTGCCTGGGCCCCAACTGCAGGGGCAGTGAACTCTTTAAGCCCCTCTGCCTGGCTGGCAGCATCCCTCAGAGATGAAAAGGCGAGTGAGGGTCTGGAAAGAAAAGGGCAGAGGGCTTCAGGGGCAGCAAGATGAGCCAAGATGGCACCAGAGGACCCATGAGAGGCCACAGCCATAGTCGCTTGGAGCTTCCCTCCAGGCCACCTCTGTGAGCCTGCCCTAAAGAAGTGAGGAGAGCCATGGAAAAAGCAATGCAGAAACTAGAAGCTCCCTACATTTCTCAACACTAGCAAAGTGGCTAAATAAATTATGGTACATCTATATGATGGACAATTACATAGTTCCTAAAAATGACGTCTTCAAAGAATATTTAATGTGGGAAAATGCTTCCAATGTAAGGTTAAGGAGGGAAAAAGGACACCAAATTATATATACAAAATAGGTCCACTAAGATGTCACCTCTGAGCTCGTCCGTGAGCACCCTAATCAGCCCCTCCCAGCACGCTGCCCCTCACTGGGCTTCAGCTTTTCCTTCACACTTACTGATGATACATCATAAGAGCTATTTGTCAAAATGCTTATTGGCTGTTGCCCCACTAAACACAAACTCCAAAAGAATAGGGACTTTGTCTGTTCCTATTCTGTACCTATAGCCTGGCCTGTAGCAGGTACTCAATAAATAGCTGCAAAATGAATATATATAGTAACAAAGGCAGGTTGAGGGCTGGCATGGTGGCTCAGGCCTGTAATCCCAACACTCTGGGAGGCTGAGGTGGGTGGATTGCTTGAGGCCAGGAGTTTAAGACCAGCCTAGGCAACACAGCAAGACCCCCATCACTACACAAAATAGAAAAATTAGGTGGGTGTGGTGGCACGCGCCTGTAGTTCCAGCTACTCAGGATGCTGAAGTAGGAGTATTGCATGAGCCCAGGAGTTTGAGGTTGCAGTGAGCCAAGGTGACGCCACTGCACTCTTGCCAGGGCAATAAAGCAAGATTGTGTCTCAAAAAAAAGAGACGAAAGGAGAAAACATTTACAGACTATGAATCTGACATAGAACTCATATCCAGAATAAAGAACTTCCACATATCAATACAAGATGAACCCAATTAAAAAAATAAACAAAAAGACTTGAACAAACTTTTCACAAAAGGGCCAATACATATGAAAATGTGCCCATCCTTATTTATCAGAGAAATGAAAACTAAAAGCACAACAGGACGCCACTACACAGCCAGCACACTAGCTAAAATACAAAAGACTGCCCAGACTGTGTTGGTAAGGAAGTGGAGCTGGTGGAACATGGCGTGACCAGGCGGGAAAGCTACTGGCAGCTTCTGACAAAGATAAACATACATCTAACCTGTGCCTCGGCAGCTCCACTCCTAGGTACCTACCTAAGAGAAATGAGTACGTATGTGTACAAGAATCGAATAAAAACGATCATAACACCTTTGTTCATAAAGGCTCCAAACCAGAAGCAATTCAAACCTCCATCAACAGGTAAATGGATAGACCGATTGTGAGGTGTCCATTTAAAGGAATGGAAGGGCTGGTGCAGTGGCTCACGCCTGTAACTCCAGCACTTGGGGAGACCAAAGCAGGAGGATCGCCTAAGGCCAGGAATTTCAGACCAGCCTGGGCAACACAGCAAGAACCCGTCTCTACAAAAATTAAAGGTGTAGCGGTGCTCACCTGTGAGCCCAGTCACTCAGGAGGCTGAGGCAGGAGGATCGCCTGAGCCCAGGAGTTAGAAGCTGCAGTGAGCTATTGATCGGCTTACACTGATCATGAAGTGTTAAGCCAGAACTGTCACAGCCAGGAGGGGTCTAAGGAGACGTGATGGGATCTCTAAAGGAATGAATGGATGATACTGCAACAATTTGGATTAATCTCAAAAACATCATGTTGAGTGAAAGAAACCAAATATAAGGGCATATCCTGCATGTTTCCATTTATGAACTTCAGGGACAGGCAAAATGAACCCATGGGAAATGTTAGAACAGTGGTTGCCTCGGGGTAGGAGATACTACTGACTAGGAGTCGTGAGGGAAGTTTCAGGGGAGATGGAAACATTCTACATCTTGATTTAGGAGCTGGTTAAATGAATTTAAAAATTCATCAAACTGGCACTAAGATATGTGTACTTTACTATCTGTTGCTCATACTGCAATTTTAAAAAATGACTACAAAACAAAAAGGAGAACAAGTTCTAACTGGCTGATGAACATTCTTCAGACAAACAGACAAGACTGAGATAGAACATGAGGCAAAGGCAGGGCCCTTCTAGATGTCTGGAACCACAGGAGCCCCGGGAGAGGCAAAAGAGGAAACCTCAAACGCGGCCTAGGATGAGAAAGCCAGAGACTTGGAGAGGTCAGGTAGGTGACCTCAGGTCACACAGCAAAGAGGGTGTTGGTGCTGGGAGGGACAACCTGGCCCACAAGGGCAGGGTCTAAGGACTGTCCCAGGGATTAAATGAGATGATGTAAACAAGTGCTTAGCCAGCACTTGGCACCTGGTGGCTGGGCAGCCCAAGACATTACTCCATCAGAGGACTCACCCACTCTGGGGCACTGGGCTGATGCAGCCCAGGGTCAAAATCTTCACTGGGGGCTGGGCACAGTGGCTCACACCTGTAACCCTGACACTCAGGGAGGCTCAAGTGGGAGGCCCGCCTGAGCTCAGGAGCTTGAGACCAGCCTGAGCAAGAAGGAGACCCCATCTCTACTGAAAAATAGAAAAATTAGCTGGGTGTTGTGGCGAGCTCCTGTAGTCCCAGCTACTTGGGAGGCTGAGGCAGGAGGATCGCTTGAGCCCAGGAGTTTGAGGTTGCTGTGAGCTACGATGATGCCACCATACTCTACCTGGGGCAACAGAGTAAGACTCTGTCTCAAAAAAAAAAAAAAGGGCAAAAGCAAAGAAATCATTATGGCTTTTCATACTTTTAATCTAGATATTTTACTTTTAGAAATTTATTTTACAGCTGTATTCCCAACAAGTGTGAAAAGACATACAAATAAGGTCATCTGCTGCAGCATTGCTATGAGTGAAACGGAAACCACCTCAGTGCCCCTCCCTAAGGGACTGGCTGGACACTGGTACCTGCATGCCATGGACTGTCACGCAGCGTTTAAACAGAATGAGGCAGCTCTTTACAGATTTACAGGGCAGGTGTGCCAACATGTGTTGCCAAGTTAGAAACAAGTGACAGTGGCTGCATCTAGAAAGGGCCACCAAGGGAGAGCTGCTGTTCACTATATGTCCTTTTCAATTCTGTACCATGTGAATCAATTGTATCTTTGCATAAACGAAACACAAACACACACACACCCCCCCCTTGATTGTGCCTAGAACTCAGGGCAGGGTGAACTGGTCTCTGCAAGTCTGGGAGGGATGGGGAGGCTGCCCTGACCCAGGTGAGAGCAGTGTAGAGCCTGCCTGCTGAGCTGGTGAAGCAGGAGAGATTAGTGGAGCCAGAATCGCAACATCACCTGCTTCCTGTGACGGGAATCCCGCCACATGAGGAGGGCTGGAGATTTCTTCTTAAATAGAAAGATCTGTGACCCCAGGAGCCTAACTGATCAGTAAGAGGAGGTACAGGGGAGGCTGGGCACAGTGGTTTGTGCTTGTAATCCCTATACTTTGGGAGGCTGAGGTGGGAGCATTGCTTAAGCCCAGGAGTTTGAGACCGGCCTGGGCAACATAGTGATACCCCATCACTACAAAAACAAATTTTTAAAGATTAGCCAGAAGTGGTGGCACGCACCTGTAGTCCCAGCTACGTGGGAGGCTGAGGCAGAAGGATCACGTGAGCCCAGGAGTTCGAGGCTGCACTAAGCTATGATTGCACCACTGCACTCCAGGCCTGAGAGACAGAGTGAGATCTCATCTCTAAAAAAATAAATAAAAGGGGCTGGGCGCGGTGGCTCACGCCTGTAATCCTAGCACTCTGGGAGGCCGAGGCGGGTGGATCATTTGATCTCAGGAGTTCGAGACCAGCCTGAGCAAGAGTGAGACCCCGTCTCTACCAAAAAATAGAAAGAAATTAATTGGAAAGCTAAAAATATATAGAAAAATTAGCCGGGCATGGTGGCGCATGCCTGTAGTCCCAGCTACCCGGGAGGCTGAGGCAGGAGGATCGCTTGAGCCCAGGAGTTTGAGGTTGCTGTGAGCTAGGCTGATGCCACGGCACTCAAGCCTGGGCAACAGAGTGAGACTCTGTCTCAAAATAAATAAATAAATAAAAAAGAGGAGGTACAGGGGAGCCACCAAAAATGGCGCTGGAGCAAGGGCTGTGTACCGATCCAGTGAGAACCCCAGTTCTGCGACTGAAGCCCTAGGTGACCACAGCAAGCCACTCAATTTCTCTAAGCCTTGGTTTCTTCACCAGCAAAACGAGCAGAGAGAATGAGATGACGTGATCAGGGTACCCTGCTGGCACATGGTAGATGTGGACTGAGCATGTGCCTGTTTACAGGCCAGAGGCTGGCACGGTGCTACTCCTGCAGCCCACACGTACAGAAAAGTGCCGGCACATACAGGCAGAGTTGAATGGTAAGAAGGCAAATGTCTATGTCACCAGCACTGAGGTGATCCATAAGCCTCTGCATGTCCCTTTCTGATCCAATCCCCTCCCTCCCTGAGAGGTGCACACCTTCCTGATCACACTGTAAGTATTACTAGGTGTCTAGCATCATTTGCTTAATATTATGTTTGTAAGATTACTGCATGGAACTGTAATTTCATTGTCACTGCTCATAGTATAAACAACCATGATGTCAGTATCCATTCCGTTTCCAGTTTGGGATTGTTACAGACAATGCTGCTAGTGGCGTTTTTGTGCATGTGTCTGGAGGTACATGTTATAAACATAATTGCTGGGTAATGGGGTGTGCATATCTTCAATTTTACTGAACACTGTTTTCCAAAGAGAGGCGACTGAGGATTTATAATATTTACCAGCCTTCATCTGAGCACCACTACCACCTGGTGGCAGCTACATGTATTGCAGGATATAGAAAACAGGAAAGTGATTTCACTTGAATTCTGGGAGGTCACCTTCTTGAACCCTGTTTAGATAACAAAACCACCAAGTATTCTATGATATTCTAGGATTCAACCAGTTTTCATGGAAGCAGAGAATTGTCTACTGATTGCTTTATACCACCATACAGCATCTAGGACGGCACAGGAGTATAGGATACCCGAGAGTCAGCCAGTGGTGCTTTGGGCAAACATTCCCAAATTAATACCAAAGGCTACAAATGCTTTCACTTGGGACTTGAGCTCAGAATTCTTTTCTTCATTGAACAAGTACTTACTGACATCCTGGCTTTACATCTGGGTCCTCACAATTCACCCCCTCCCATCCAGCATCCCAAACGAGGGCCGCTCTGGCCCGACCCATGCTGCCTCTAATGACGTGGATCCAACGTGGCCCTGGGCTGTGGGCACCACCAGTCACAGCAGGGATGACTTCCTACCAGAACTAACAGGCGTGGCAGAGGCAGCAAGTGAGGCAGAAACAAAGAACAAGGGAAGAAGACGTGGAGTCCCAGCCTGTGTTCTGCCAGCTGGGTCCCCTGGGCACAGAATTTGGATCCCGGATGACTGCGGTAAAGTCCTGGCTCCAGTTATCACCAACGGCATGAGCCTCAGGCACTGGTGTTAACCTCACCGAGGTGGTTTCCTGATAGGTAGAGGGGTGCAGTGGGTGATTAAGAGGTCCTGCAGGGTGGACATGTGGTGGCGTATGGCGGTCATGGGGTAGGTGTCCAGAAAAGGTAGCTTTTATCATAATAGCACCCAACCAGAAGCCTGGACTCTGAGGGGAGAAAAGGTAGCCAGCAGCACAGCCAAAGGGTAAATAAAATAGTTCAAAAATCCTTCTAGGCCGGGTGCGGTGGCTCACGCCTGTAATCCTAGCACTCTGGGAGGCCGAGGCGGGCGGATTGTTTGAGCTCAGGAGTTCGAAACCAGCCTGAGCAAGAGCGAGACCCCGTCTCTACTAAAAATACAAAAAAATTAATAGGACAACTAAAAATATATAGAAAAAATTAGCTGGGCGTGGTGGCGCATGCCTATAGTCCCAGCTACTCGGGAGGCTGAGGCAGAAGGATCACTTGAGCCCAGGAGTTTGAGGTTGCTGCGAGCTAGGCTGATGCCACAGCACTCACTCTAGCCTGGGCAAAAAGAGTGAGACTCTGTCTCAAAAAAAAAAAAAAAAATCCTTCTAAATGGGCAAGCCCACAAAAGGAGAGGCCAAGAAAGGGGCAGAAGGCTTGAGAACCAACCCCTGCGTGTTCTCTGCAGTCGCTGTAACCAGATCCTTTCTCAGCGCTGCAGCTACACTGGGTGGGGGCAATTGAATGAAGGTCATGGGAGAATGACCCCCACACAGAGACGATGGTCCGCAAGGCCAGGCTGCCACTGGTGAGTGACCACCCAGCTTTCAGACCCACTGCCACAACCATCAGGCACACCGTGACCAGACTGAATCCTGGGCCTACACCAGGCTTCCAGCCCTCAGAGAGGAGACGGCGCCTCTGGGCAAAGAGCAGACTTCAGGGAAGCAGCATGGAGGAACGCCTGTGAGCGTGGGGGGCTGCAGGGACAGTCGGAAGTCTGCACTGTGACCCCAGCCTGCTGTAACCAGATGAGGGGTGGCTGTCTGCACCTCAGTTTATCAATAAAATGATGGTTTTTATTTTTATTTTTTTAGAGACAGGGTCTTGCTCTGTCACCCAGCCTGGAAGTGCAATGGCAAAATCATAGCTCACTTGTAGCCTTGAAGTCCTGAGCTCAAGTGATCCTCCTTCCTCAGCCTCCTGAGTAGCTGGAACTACAGGCATACACTACCATGCCCAGCTAATTTTTAAATTTTTTGTAGAGACAGGGTCTTGCTATGTTGCCCTGGCTGGTCTCGAACTACTGGTCTCAAGCAATCCTCTTGCCATTGTGCCTGGCCTAAAATGAGGGATCTGGAATAAGTTTCTTTCTAGCATTCATTCCACAACCCTATGAATTAGGAACTCCTCTAAGAGCAGGAAAACAATCAAGAGAATAGCTTCTAGCATCTGACTGCTTTGGGCTGACGTCCCAAACGCCCGGCACTCTTTAAACCTTTGACCAGCCCACTGAACATTCCTAAGCCTCAGCTTCCTTAGTGGAAAGCGGGTGTTATAAACACACCTACTTTGAGCGCTGTGTCCAGGGTCACAGGAGACAACACACAGGTTGAAGATCCCTGTTCCTATTTTCTCCTACCCTTCAGTGATGTTTTTCCAGAAGGCAAGAATCCCTGGAGCAGATGGGTGGTTCTCTTGACAGGACATCATCCCCTCTCACCTCACCTCTCTGGGAGAAGGGGGAACTGCTTACCCTCAAAGGGATCTGGGTACCAGGTCCTTGGGCGGAGGCTGCGGCTGCAGACACTGACCCTAAAAGAGCGCCATTGTTTAATTCTCTCAACTGATGTGAGGCAGCTACTGACGATGTCCATCTGACAGGTGATGGGAGGTGGGAAATCACACACCCAGCTGGAAAGTGGTGGAGCAAGAACTTGAACCCAGGCCTGCCCGATCCCAAAGCCCAGCTCTTATGCAATGCAACTCACTCCCTACCGCTGCTTGCCAAGACACTGGTTTTGGTTCTGCGAGCCACAGAATGGGCAATCTGACTCAGCTGTTCTCTCTGCCCGTTATTCCAGAACCAACCCTGCTCAGGGCTGTGCAAAGTAGTGGCCAAGATTCCATACCTGTCGGGTAAATTCCTCCTTAGGGTCTACCTGCCCCTCCCTCCCCTCCCCACCTCCGCCTCAGGCCAAAAGGCCTGGGCACTGAGACATGCGAGACAAGCAAGGCAGGCCCTGCCCTCAGGGAGATCACAGTGTCAGGGCTGCCACCAGGAATAAAAGACTCAAAGCTCCAGAGCATAGCTCAAGGCCTTTTACTGTGGAATTAAGCTCCTGCCAGGGTTTCCCATTTAGCTACAGAGACATTAAGAGAAAAGGAAATGACAGCAGTAACAAAATATGCTTGTAAGCACCACTGGGACCCTCCTGTTAAGTGATGCACAACAAACACAGGAGAAATTCAATCTGCACAGGATCCCGGGGAGGGATTTGATGCTGAGAAAGCTACTGTGCTTGCGACTGGGGACCTTGGTCTGGCAGAAGAAGGAAGAGGAAAAAAGCAGGAAAAAGTGGCTGGGAAAAGTAAAACTGGCGAAAATAATGCTAACGACTCTGGACAAAGTATGTGCACAGAGACACAGACATATGCACACATTTCCGCTCCCACACAGCCCTGAGGGAAGCAAGGTGCAGGTGAGAAAATGAGGCTCAGAGGAAGGACAGGACATGGCTGCACAATCAGCTAAGAAGTAGAAGCAGGGACCAGAGCTCAGTGACCCCCTCTGGGAAGCTGCCCAGGAGAGCAAGAGCCCAGGCTGGGCCCAAGCCTCCCCGACAGCTGCCCGCTCAGCAGGATAAGAACTCAGGGTGCCCCTACTACGGGACAGTTTCGTCCAATACTGAGGGAATGCCAGCAGAACAGACTCCACTTAGTAAAAGCTTTTCTTAGGTGACTGCTTTTGACTTCAGGCAATTGTTCTCCAGGGTCAGTAGCTTAATTTTGAGGCGCTCTGGCACTCCAGGTGGAGGTTTAGCCACATGCTTCTGCAGGGGCCACCGTCCCCATTCAGATGGCAGCAGCTGTGGAGCAGAGCTATAAAAAGGAGGGGATGGAGGACTGACTTCAGAGCATATCTTAGAGACCAACTTTTTAGAATATTTATTTAGCATAATGATCTTCCAGGGGGCCAGACACATGAGCTAGCACTGCTCTTAGACCCGGGGAACTAGGGCTCCTGCCTTCGCCCAGTTTTAGTGAGCTCCACTAGCCTTCTCCACAGGGTGCCGAGGGCCAGGGATCCACCCAAAGCCCACCCACTTCCCCTGCACCTGGAGCTCCAGGCCGTACACCTACTCCCATGGCTGCGTGAGCCTCTCTCCTGGATCCTGACTCCCAGAGGTGAACTCCACTGTTGTGTGCACTCCTAAGCCCAAGGAATGGCCAAGGGGCAGAGCTGAGATGGCCACACACATGTGCTCAAGCCCCTTCATGGTGAGAAGAGAAGGAGGGGTGACCCCCCTCATTTGTACTCTAGCCCCTGGAGCCATAAACATTTACCAGGAAAATATTTTTTTGTAGTTGTTTTAGTTTTTGTTTTGAGATGGGGTCTCACTGTTGCCTAGGCTGGTCTCTAACTCCCAGGCTCAAGTGATCCTCATTTGCAGACCTGGTCTGGAACCTTCAACGATCAGTGTTATGAAGAGGGTCTATAAAGCATTAGAAGAGATTTAACATAATTTATATACTGACTTTCTTCCAAAGATTGTAATACAGAAAGCGGGGAAAGAGTCATTTTACAGTGGAGAAACCTGACAAACAAGAACTGAGCCAGGTGATTAAATGTACTCTTGATATGATGTTATGAAAATGGCACTTTATCTTGCTGGTCTCCTCCCAAAAACCCATGACCCAGTCTAATCATAAGAAAAACATCAGACAAATCCCAACTGAGGGGTGGTCTACAAAGTACCTGGCCAGCGCTCCTGAAAATTCTCAAGGCCACGAAAAACAAGGGAAGTCTGAGAAACTAGCAAAGGCCAGAAGAGATCTAAGAAGATGAGTAAATGTAATGTGGGATCCTGGACCAGAAAAAGGGCATTAGGGAAAAAACAAAGGAAATTTGAATAAAGTATGGATTTCAGTTAATGATAATATATGAATGCTGGTTCATTAATGATAACAAATGTACCATACTCATGTTAAGAAGTTAATAATAGGGAAAACTGGGTGTGGGTTGTATGGGAATTCTCTTCATTATCTTTGTAATTTCTCTAAAACTATTCTAAAATACGGCCAAGTACGGTGGCTCACACCTGTAATCCTAGCACTCTGAGAGGTTGAGGTGCGGGGATACCCGGCCCACTCACTGCGGGGACCCTAGCTGGGGAAAGCAAAAGTTTTTTTTCTTTATATTTAAGAGAGAGAGAAAAAAAAAGAGAGGCTGAGGTGGGGGCATTGCTTGAGGCCAGGAGTTTGAGACCAGCCTGAGCAAGAGTGAGACCCTCTCTACAAAAAATAGAAAAATTAGCCAGGCATGGTGGTGGCGCACTTGTAGTCCCAACTACTTGGGAGCCTGAGGCAGGAGGATCACTTGAGCCCAGTAGTTTGAGGTTGTAGTGAGCTGTGATGATGCCACTGCACTCTAGCCTAGGAGACAGAGCAAGACCCTGTCTCCAAAACAAAACAACAAAACTATTCTAAAATAAAAATTCTGCTTAAAAAGAGAGAGATCTAAGGAACATAACCACCAGGTGAAATACACAGATCCCAGTTTATACAAACTAACACAAAAATGTCCTTTTGGGAACTATTAGAAAAATTTGCATAACAGAGTATTAGGTGATATCATAATTATTATTAAAGGTTTCTTTCCCTAAGTAAGGTTCCTTTCAATATGTAGAGAAATGTTATTTTTAAAAGATGTATACTGGAAAAAAAAATTTTTTTAAGAGACAAGGTCTTGCTACGTCACCCAGGCTGGAGTGCAGATGCTATGTGCAGCCCAGGTCATAGCTCACTGCAGCCTCAAATTCCTGGGCTCAAAGCAATCCTTCCACCTCAGCCTCCTGAGTAGCTGGAACTACAGGTAGGTCCCATGCACGGCTTGAAAAAAGAATTTCTATTTGCTCTCAGAATAAATTCCAAACTCCTTCCATCCACTTCCGATCGATCTAAGCCTCTGTAAGCTCTGATGTCACCAACCTCTCTAACCTATTTTTGTGCCATTCTCCACTTCATTACCACAATCCTGCCACGCCAACCTTCCTTCTGGCTCGTGCCTGCTTTAGGGCCTTTGCCCATGCTGCACCTCCGTTAGGATGTCCTTCCCATGATGGCCAAAACTTAAGTAGCCCCCAACTGTTGCGCTCTCTCATCACCCTATTTATTTCCTTCTGAGCAGCATCTTTTTTGTTTGCTTGCTCTCTGTCTCCCCCTAGTGGAATGTAAGCTCCTTAAGAGCAAAGACCCTTTCCCAACTTGTTCACCACCTCCCAGCATTTACAACAGTAGCTCGCGTATACAGTACATGCCTAATAAATATCTGTCCAGTGAGCAATTCAATAGGTCCTAAGATCATAACAACTGCGAGAGCCATAAGCCACAAATTCCAAGTCATCTCTGCTTCTCTTAATTAAAACGTTAAAGTGTGTGTGTGTGTGTGTGTGTTTTTTTTTTAAAGACAGAGTCTAGCTCTGTCGTCCCAGCTACAGTGCAGTGGCGTCATCATAGCTCACTGCAACCTCCAACTGCCGGGCTCAAGCGATGCTTTTGCTTCATCCGTCGGAGCAGCGGGGACTACAGGCGCGTGCCACCACGCCAGGCTAATTTTTCTGTTTTTAGTAGAGATGGGGTCTCGCTCTTGCTCAGCCTCGTCTCGAGCTCCCAACCTCAAGCAATCCTCCCGCCTCGGCCTCCCAGAGTGCTAGGATTGCAGGTGTGAAAAAAAATGTTCTTAAAAAAGCAATTTACAAACTTTTGACCTCCAAGTGGCTTCAATCCATTCTCTTGTTTATGATCTTATCTCTAAGCAGGAGGGAGAGCAGACATGCAGAACGGTTCGTGGGCTTGAGTTCCAGACCTGTCTCAAGGTAGCTGTGACCTGGACAACGTGTGAACGGTGGTGGCACAGACATCGCGAAGGTCTGCTTTTACGGCTGAGGGACTGCCTGAGACATTCCTTTCTCAACTCACTTATCT
Source organism: Indri indri (assembly GCA_004363605.1). Lineage (NCBI taxonomy): Eukaryota > Metazoa > Chordata > Mammalia > Primates > Indriidae > Indri > Indri indri. The sequence continues at coordinate 11,757 of RJWJ010014866.1, read as the reverse complement.
CATCCCAGTCCATCAGGCATCTGGGGAACCGGACCTACACTTACCAATAGCAAATTCCACCAGGGTCTCATTCTCCTCCGACAGTGAATCGAGAAATAAATCCAGGACTTGCAGCTGCCGCAGATACTGGTAGTTGCTGGGGTCATAGGCGAAGTTGGCAAGGTTGGCAAGGACTTGCTCCTTGGCGTCTGCAATGGGAAAGCGGCACTAGAGCCAGGTCCGGGGCGGCAGTCGCGGCCAGACCCAGCCCGGTCCCTTGGCCCCCACCCCGCGGCTCTCACCTTGGCTCTCTGTCTCCTGGAATTCCGTGACCAGTGCCTGCAGGTATCCCAGGCGCCCGACGTGGGGGTCTACCTTCGGCTTCTGGGCCATGATCCGGGCGGTGGAGGACCCGGGGGACGGGCGGGAGAGTGGGAAAAGCGAGGCCGGAAAGCTAGGCGAGAATTTCGCCCAGGCTGGGCAGGGCGGACGGGGGCGGCAAATGGGGGCCTTTTTTGGGTTGAGATTCTGCGGAAATTGCAGCTGGAAATGGGATGTGGAAAAGGGGGGTGGTGTCTCAGGACCGTGTAAGAACTGGGTTTGAAAAGCGAAATACATACGCGAGAGACAGCACGCGTAGTCAGGCACTCGCAGCCGGAGGCTACGGTAGCGGCCGCAAAGCCCCGACTCCCGAGTTGGGTTCCGGGCTTCCGGCGGAAGCCCCGCTAGCCCCGCCCCCAGAGGGCGGAAGGTGCGAGACCGAGCCGGCGAGGGGCGGGGTCATCGCTGAGCTCCTGGGTGGGCGTGCGCGTGCGCGGCGCGGCACCAGCTCTACGCCTGGGGACTAGGGAAGCTCCTCTGCTGAGGCCACTGGGGGAATGGGTATGCCGTGGGGCGGGGAGGGGGGGGCAACTCTGGGGCCCTTAGGAGCACAGGGGAATCGGAGGGCGCCTGTGTCGGGGAACGTCGAGGCAGAAGAACCTCCAGCATCTCCACACCTGGCGGGGTGCAGCCCAGCCTCCTCCACCAGGGACGTCCCTTTGGAGCGCGGGTGTCAGCAACCTGCTTCCCACATCAGTCCTTTGCCCCTGTGGTTGAGTGTGCTTTTCCAAAAAGCCTGGCGACCCCAACCCTCTCCCCCTCACCCCAACCGCCCGCAGCCGGGTCTGTCACCTCTGGACAGAAATCAAGGGAACTGTGTAAGGTCCTAAGGCTTTTTGTCAGCCAAGTGGACGGAGAGCGCCCCGGGCAGCACCGACCAGCCCTAGAAGGAGCCCTGGATGCCTGGAACTTGGATGTACCGCTCTGGCAGCTTTCTGGGTTGTGGAGCCCTAGATGCTTAAGTCCCTTGCCTGATTCTTTCTCGGGCCTTCTCAGGAAGGTGGTGTGTGACTGAGACCTCGTGGTCACAGGGAACAGAGGACCAGGAAGGGAGGCGGCGTTGCCACACTTCCACTGCGCTTGAAAATGTGGGGCTTAGGCTGTGAGCTTCCTGAGGTTGTGAACGTTGTCAGAATCAAAACGGAGTCAAGTGTTTAAAAAACCCTGACAAATAGTGCCAGGTGGCCCACACCTGTAGTCCCAGCTACTCAGAAGGCTGAGGAACAGAATGGCTTGAGCCCCGAGTTTGAGCCTACAGTGCAGCAGGATCGCACCTGTGAAGAGCCACTGTACTCCAGCCTGGGCAATATAGCACAACACCCTCTCTAAAAATAAAAAGAGGCCAGTGTGATGGGGGGTGCACCTGTAGTCCCAGCTACTGGGGAGGCTGAGGCAGGAAGATCGCTTCAGCCCAGGAGTTTGAGGTTGCTGTGAGCTATGATTACACCACTGTACTCTGGCCTGGGCAACAGAGTGAGACCCTGTCTAAAAAAAAAAAAAAAGAAAAAACTATCACAAAAGATTCTGCAAAAAACCACACCCTTGCACAAAAGACCATTGCAACCTTACACAAAAAATACTTCTGGAAGGACATCTGCCCAGCCTGTCCAACCTCAGAATAGAGTCACCCTTATTAATCCTTGCAGCCAAGGATAATTATCACAAAACAATTATGTAATTCTCATTTTTCCTTTAAGAACCTCGTCTTCCTTTACATCCCTGAATATGCACATGGTTTACTGTGGCATATGTATTCCCATGGCAGTGCCCTATTGCCAGATAAATATTTTAGAGAGCCTCTGTAATTTAGGTTGACAAGAGCAAGGACTGTCCTTCGGCCCTGGGCCTGGATAAGGGCAGAATGACCACCACACTCCAGCCTGCTGCAGCCCCATTAAAAGCAGCCCCCACCTCTGAGGTTTCAGGTCCCTGTGGTCAGCCCCCGCCCTATGCACACCTCTGGGGCAGGAGTTTTGATCTTAGTCTGGGCGCTTGGGTCTCTGGCTCCTCTCAGTGAGGGTGGTGGCCCCAGGCCTCTCACTATGCCCTTTGGCTTCTGTGGGAAGTCTACGTGGCCTGGAGAAGTGCATCTCAGCCCAAAGTGGCCAGGGACCTTCTCTGCCTTTCCCTGGACAGAGCAGCAAAGGGCAGCCCAGGGCTCAGGAGACAGGATGGAAGTCAGCTCTGCTCTCTGGCCAGTAACTGTCCCAGGCCCTTTCTAGAGTCCCAGGCAATCAGCTCAGTGTGGGTTCTGGAATCAGATGGGCCACTCCATCCTCCCTTGTTTGTGTCTGGTCTGAGGCTAAGGCTTCAGAGCCACTCCTTGAGGAAGAATTCTAGCCCTTGGCTTTGTGCTGAGGGCAGCAACCAGGTCTTAGTCCCCTCAGCCCAGTCCCTGGCACACAGTAGATGCTCAGTATTTATTGAAGGAATTCTGCCCAGAGATTACTGTCATTCTTGCCTAGGGGCAGATGAGGTCAAAGTTCCCTATTCACTGATATCTTCTTTCCTTAAGTGTTTTCAGGAAGGGGGCCTATTAGGGAATGCACCAGATATCAAAGTCTGGTCAATACTGGCACCAATAGCACCTACCTACCAGACCCAACTTCCTCCTTTTCCACTCAGTTGAGATGGGGAAGCAGACAGGACCTGGTGACATGTGTCTGAGTGTTCTTCCTTCACAGCATGAGCTACAGATGGTGGCCAAGTACAAGCCTGGGTAGGGAGCTGCCAGAAGGCTGAGGGTCTCGGGACATTCACAGAGTCAGACTTTTCAAACCGGAAAAGACTTTAGCTTATCCAGGCTAACTTCCTACTTTTTCAAGGCCCAGAGATGGTCAACAATTTACCCAAAGTCACATGGTAAATTGTGGCAGAGTCAAACATGAACTCAGGTCTCTACCCCAGCCCAGAGCGCTTTGTCTCAGCTCCGCAGTACCAAATTTGGCCATAAGGGAGCACTCATGGCAGCGTCCTGGAGGATACAGGACATCCCCAAGGATGCTTTTTTTTTTGCCAGCTGGACATGTGGAGGAGGAAGAATGGCATCTGTTCATGAAAATGAAATTGATTCTCCTGATAAGGTTTTCTCGCTGGAGCCTGGTTGAGCCTGAATCAACAGTGTCCTGAGCTGCCCCTGCCAAGCGGGGAGAAAGGAAGGGGGAGGGAAGCACTCCAAGCCTATTTCCCAACTTTATTAGTTCACAGAGTTTATGACCTGCTGCAGGGAACATTTTTGTGTTTAATTCAAACACACTGTGTTTTCCCATTCCCTTGGTACCCTGCTGGGACAGGCCTGGGCTGATGACAACCAGTCCTTGGGTGATGACCGGTATTGGGGGAGCTCTGACCTCCAGGCCCCAATGTCAGCCCAACAGGAAGCAGACTGGACTGACAGCTGGCATAGCCTGCAACTTACCCCAGGGCTGACACCCCTAACAGGGCGGGGAGAAGGAGGACCTCAGGAGGACAGGAAGAGGAGCAGATGGGCTTTTGTCGCAGAAACAGCCTCATTCCACAGCAGTCTTCAGGCTGCCTAGCAAGCCTTCTTGACCTGGTCAGTCACATGTCTGGCTTCCCCCAACCCCAGCATTAACCTTCCCCACCAAGGTTCCAGGGTCCCTTGCTGTCTGAGAACAGCAGGGAGGGCTGCTCCTGGATTCTGCTGGCTGGAGGAACCCTGAGTGTTTAGAGGCTGCCTCCATAGTCCCAGTTCCTAGCTGAGTCCCAACTTGTAGAGCCTGGACAGCCTAAGATCCAGGCTTCCTGAGGCCACCCTTCACCCCAGCCCCTGGTAAAGCAGCTGGAGGTCCCATTCCTGGGCTGAGACTGTGGTCACTCACTGACCCCTGAGCTCAGACGCTGGTCACATACATGATCTCAGGGTACAGCTGCTTTTTGGGACCATCTTTGCCTTCCAAGGTATGACCCCACTCTGGGACAGCCACCACTCTGGCTCCTTCCTCCTTAGCCTGGCTGCCTTGCTGCTCCTTCTTCTGCAGGTAGTAGAAACTGCCAGCCATGAAGAGGGCAGCTGAAATGAGGAAGAAGCTTGACATGTAGAAAATGTAGCTGAAGTTGTTAGTGGTGTCCAGGAGGAACCCTGTGGGACAGAGAGCAAGTTAGTAGGCCACTGCCTGGGGCTACCAGGTCTCCCCCTACTAAAGTGTGCTCCCTGAGAGCAGGGATTTTATTTTTGTCTCTGCTGTACTAGGAATCGTGGCTGGTACCCCTAGGCACTTGATGGGTGTTTATAGAATGAATGGGGAGAAGAAACACTAAACCTACTCTTGCCTGGGCAGAAAGGGTCTGCAGGCTGGGAAAGAACATAAGGGCATGACCCCCTGAACTTTGGTGACAGGGAGCTAGAGTCACCCACACCCCCTGGATAGCTCTCTCCACTTGTTTGCTTGGAGAACTCCCTTGGAAACCGGGACTTCCAATGCCACACTTGGAGGAAGTGTCCTCATTGGGCTGGAGTCAAGCTCCTGGGTTTTACTGTAATAACCACCACCACATATTGTGTGTTGGCTGCTCCAGCCCCAAGGGCTTTGCAGACCTCCCCTCATTTGCTAGGATGTCATGCTCTCAGCCGATCTCACGTGGGTCTCTACTATTTCTTTTATTTTCTTTTTTTTAGACTGGGTTTCACTCTTGTCGCCCCAGATAGAATGCAGTGGCATCATCATAGCTCACTGCAGCCTCCAACTCCTGGGCTCAAGAGATCCTCCTGCCTCAGCCTCCCGAGTAGCTGGGACTACAGGCACATGTCACCACATCCGCTGAATTTTTATATTTTTTGTAGAGATTGGGTCTCACTGTGTTGCCAGGGCTGGTCTCTCTCTATTTTCTGTTTGTTTTCCTCCCAGCATAAATCACTGTGTGGTCACAAATGTGTCTCTTTGCTTTAGTTCCCAACTCCTCCACCAGAAGGTAGGCCCCCAGAGGGTGGTGACCTTGGTATTCAGCCATGAGCACCCAGCAACTGGCACACGTGAATAAAGGCAGGTATTCTTGTCTACATTTTGTAGGTGACACTGTGTCTCAGAGAATGACTCGCCCAGGTCCCATAGGCAGGAGGTGGACCCATAATGTTCATAACAGCAAAGACTGGCACAGCGCTGACTATGCACCAAGACTCTCTATTAAGCCCTTTGCCATGTGACTCGGGCCCTCACAGAAAGCCTGTGAGGAGATTCTACCTATCCCCACTTTACTGATGGGAAAACGGAGGCACAGGAGGAAAACGAAGGACTCGGGTTGGTCTGGCACACAAACCCATATTTTTCACTGTTCCTACCCCGAGTGCCAGTTGAGGAATCAGCTGTGGCACAGTCCTCTGGAGATGCTGGCCCGGGCCCAAATCTGTGCACCCCTGTTCCCACCGCCCACCCCCCCAGGCCACACCTGGCACACCTGGCTGCTCCCTCCCCCAGGGCCTCACCAGCCAGCGGCGGGGAGATGAGGACAGCGATGCCTTCCAGGGTGGCGAAGAGGCCCAGGGCGCTGGGGAATCGATCCATGGGGACTAGGTCCATGAGGACCTGGAACATGAGGGCACCAATGCCACTCATGGACACGCTGTACACCAGGCAGTAGCCCACTAGCACCCGGAAGTCGGCTGACACTGTGCACACCAGGTTGGTGAGCCCGTTGAGCAGGGCTGCCAGGCAGAACAGGTATTTGCAATGGCGGGCAAAGGCCTGCTGGCTCGCCACCAGCCCAGCCAGGGGCCGCAGGAAGATGTTGCTAAGGCCAATGATGGAGATGAGCAGGGCTGCCCGCTGCTCATCCACACCATGCCACATGGCATATGGCACCAGGAAGACATGTGGCAGCGGGAAGCCCACGATCATCCACATCACACCCAGCGTGAAGACGCAGTAGCGTACGTTGTGCCGCAGGATGTCGAAGGCCAGGTGGCGCTGGATGGTCCGGCCACATACTGCCAGACAGCTCAGGGCAGGCGTCTTGGGAGGAGAAAGGGGAACTTCTCTGGTCTCAAGGGCCCTGTTAGTGGCCACAGGCCTCAGGATGGCCCCACAGACGCAGCAGTGGAGAAGGACCCCGCCGAAGACAAGGAAGGCTCCTCTCCAGCCTAGGTTCTCGAGCAGGTAGAGCGACAGCAGCGGCCAGAGTGTGATGCCGAGGGAGACGCCCACTGAGGCCAGTGCATTGGCCAGCGCCCGCCGGCGAATGAAGTAGAGTCCCAGCACCGTTATGTTGGACTGGAAGCTGAAGCACATGCCCAGGCCTGCGATGGCAGAGAGGAAACCTGCTTGGGGGAGTTCTAGGGCCTTCCACCTGCACCCAGAGCTGGGTCAGAGGTCATTGCACATGTCTCCCCACTCCTTTGCTTCTAGCCCAGACCCACCTCCAAGTCCCCAGGGACTGAAGACGGAAGCAGCCTGCCTCACCACCTCCCTGTAAGTGTCTCACCCCACATCTGCCCTCCCCTTGCACCAGATCTTTTAAAAACCTAATAAGTTCCTTTCCCTGCTTAACACTTCCAGACTTCCTATCATACTTCAAGAATATCCAAAGCATATACTATGCCCTGGGAGGCCTGTGCCAGTTGGCTCCAGTCCACCTCTGAGATGTCATCTCAGGCCACTCCCTGTCACTCCCTAGGATCAAGCTTCTTTCTCTCCCTCTGGATGCTTCCTCCTGACTTCCCACTCACGTCTCAGCTCAGATGTCATCTGCCCAGAGGGGCCTTCCCAGCCCCCCACCTGCTCCATGCCTGCACCTGCACAGCTGAGCATGCTGGAGAGAAAACTCGAGACCACACGCGACTGCTGGCCTCGGGGCTGGAGCTGCCCATGATGCCACTACGGCTCCCTCGGTCATGCCCTTGCGGGCTTCCCGCTGCCCAAGACCACTTGGGCCTCTTCTTCCTCTGTGCAGGCCAAGGCCGCCTCCCCATGCATGCTTGGTGGCCTGCCCACCCGCCATGACACAGCCCACCCACACCCCCAGTGGCTATCCCTCAACTGCCCTGTGTCCTGTCTACTCAGAGGCATGCTCCAGCAACTCCCCTTTCTTCTGCATCCTCCTCCTCTCTGCTAGATCACTCTCCCTCACTGTTACTTTTCTCATTTAAAAAACCCAAAAAAACCTCTCTTAACTCCACAACGCCTTGTGGGTTCTGGCCCATTTCTCTGGTCCCTTCCCATCAAAATGCCGTGGCAGCGTTGTTCCCCTCCTCCTGTTCGCTTTTGAACCTGTTCCAAGCCCACGTTCACCGTCACCTCCGACCAGACTGCTCCTACCAAGGTCTCCAGCTCCACGTGGCCCAATCCCATGGTCGAGTCTGGGCCTCACCTCATGTGACTCATCGGCGGCTTGACACACTTTACTTGCTCTCCTGAGAAACTCTCCTGTTCTCCTCTACCTCTCTGGTCACTTCTTCCTGCCCAGACCTCTAATCGCTGGTGGGCCCCAGGGCTCAGCCCTCGGGCCTCTTCCTCCATCCACCCTCACTCCCTCGGTGGCAGCAGGCCATTACCTCAGCTCACGACCAGCGCCACCAGTCTCACCACACCTGTGCTGCTGGCGCCAGCTTAGGGGCTCTGCTTGAACTCCAGGCTGGACTTTTCGCACCCGACGCTCCTCTAGTGTCCCCATCATAGTTAATGGCTACTCTGTCCTCCCAGTGGCTCAGGGCAGCAAACCTTGGTGGCACCCTTCTGGACTCTTCTTCCCACACCTCGCACACAATCCCAAGAGTCACCTCTTCTCATCACCATCGTTGCACCAGCGGGTTTAAGCTGCCACCACCTCACGCCTGGCCTGCGACCGTGCCCCGGTGCATTCTCAACACCACCCCAGTGCGATGCCTCACAAATATCACCCCCCTGCCCGACCCCCTCAGGTGGCTTCCCCGTCACTACAGAACCTTCCAGCCCCCACCACACCTCTTCAACTGCCTTGTTCATGCCCCTCTAACCTACCCGCCACCTCCCTGCTCCTGAACTTCCTGAACTTTGCACTCACTGTTCCCTCCATCTGGAATGCTCTTCCCCAGAGAGCCTTCTGTCGGATTCCCTCAGGTCTCTGCTCAAAGGTCACCTTCTCTTTGTCGTCTTCTCTTCGAGGCCCTCCCTGACCATGCTGTTGACGATAGCACCCCCTGCCCAGCCCTGCTTCACTGTCTGCATTGGGTGTCCTGGTATTTCACCTCCTGACTTGTTTAATTGTCCGCCCACCCCACATCCACCCCAGGCCAGGATGCTATCGCTTCACCTGTCCCGTGCTTTCATGCGTTGCCATGGGCAGGGTGTGTAGACATTCTCACTTATCTGATTGTCGTCTGTCTCCCTCACTAGACTGTAAGCAGTTCCAGGAGATTAAGAGGCTTGCCTGCCCCGTCCACTCGTGCCTGGCACTTTTTAGTAGGTTTTCTGGAGCTGGAACGACAGTCACCTGTGATGAGTCCTGCTGTGAGGTAGAGCTGGCCGAGGGTGCGGGAGAAGGAGCCGGCCACCATGCCCAGGCTGGCCAGCAAGCCCCCCAGCATCGCAGTCACTCGGCAGCCAAAGCGCTCCACCAGGATGCTGCACAGGGGCCCTGTGGGAAGGAGACAGCCGGCAGGTGGCAGCTCAATGAGCAGGTCAAGAGGGAGGAGGCAGCAGGGCTGGGGGGGGACAGTTCCAGCAGGAACTAACCAGGTGGCTTCAAGGGCAGGAGCCCTGGAGCCTGCAGGCCTGGGTTCCAGTCCCTACCCTGCCACGACTGGCTGTGTGGCCCGAGCAAGGCCCGATACCTCTCTTTGCCTCAGTTTCTTCCCCTTCAGAGTGAGGGGTCAGACTTCGTGATGTCTGACCCTGACAAGGATCCCCAGGGGGCAGACCAAGGCCCTGCACTGAACCAACCTGAGGTGGATTCCATCCAGGTAAAAGAGGATTGGCTCATGACTTGAGTGGACAGCCCTCGCCCGGGGTCTGTCAGGGGCGGGGGCATCCCAGGGCATCTCGACTGTGGTGCATACTTCTAGCCCCTGTTCTTCCTGCCCCCATCCTCAGGAAGGCCGGCTAGAGCCCTCCCGTCACCTTCCGACCTGTACAGTTGAGTGGGGCTCTGACCTCTGGAGTGTTCTGGAGAAAATGAGGCAGGGTTCGCTCTCCCCTCCCCCATTACCTTCAGCCACCACCATCTGTACCTAGAGGTTTGGCTCCATGTGGAGAGGGGTCTGTTCCCCACCACCCCCAGCTTTCTTACCTGCCCACACCCCAGTGAGTAGAAAAGAGCCAACGGCTGCTCCTGGACACCTCGCAGGGGCCCCATCACTGAGCGCCCTGCCTGGAGCACACATAGTGGAGCGTCTCCAAGTCACTCTCCCAGAGTGCGGCCAAAGGGACAAGGAAAGTGTGTGTGCAGGCTGTGTGTGTGCGCACATGGTGCGTGTGTGTGCGCACATGGTGCATGTGTGTGCTTGAGGTGGAGAGGGGGTGTGTGGTGTGAGCCAGTGTCAGTATGAGTGACAGAGGAAGTAAGCAGCCCGTCCTCAGAGATAATCAAGCAGAGGCTGGTGACCAGTTATCTCTGCCATTGTACAGGGAAAGGTGAGGCTCTGACCCGTACATCTCCCCCATTCCTGAGACATTCACCTGGGGAAGGAAGGTGACATTGGAGAAAGCCCTGAGTCATGCAGTGGGGCGTAGGGGCTGGGACGTGGGCCAGCTGCATAACTGAGGGTAGTGGGGTGCCCAAGGAGACAGGGTGTTTCCCCTGTGGGGCGTTGCTTCTGCTGAGAACTTGCTGTGCAACCTCAGCCGTGCACTTTGTGTTTGCCTTCTTTCTTTACTGTGGGGGCAGGCGAGCTGGAAAGGATCGATGATTCATTCAAGTTTAAAATTTCTACAATACTCTGAATGAGCATGGGCTCAAGATCACGCCCATGAGACAGAGACATGAACAGACAGACGTGCCGGCAAGGCGTGAGCACAAAGCTGGCTGCGGGGTGGGGTCCTCACCGGATGCCTGGTTCTCAGCCCTTGGCCCGGGCCCCTCTCTGCCTGTGTGAGAAGGAACGCTCTGAGGCTCCCAGTCCCTGCCACAACTTTGCAGGCCAAAAGGCCATGCAGTCTAGGCCAGGGCTGGCCTTTCCCCTTCCTCTGAGCCCAAGCCCCAGGAGGCTAATGCGGGGTTCATCCAGGACCATGGCAATCTCCCTCAGTCTGACCTCCCTCTCGGTTTGAGGAAAGGCCCTGAAATAACAGGTGGGCTGCTGGTGGCAGCTGGAGGGAGGGGCAAGGAGGTCGCCGGGGAGATGGGGTCAGCTGAAGCCAGCAAACACAGGTGTGGGGAGAGCCCTGTGGGCCGTCGGGTGGGGCTTCCGCTGCCCAGGCCCCCTGAGGTTGCTGTGTGCAGTCTCCCTGGGAGCTCCCAGGAGCCGGGCAGGTCCCTGCGTCCAGGACTACTGTGGAGAAGCCTCCTGAGCAGCTCCTGCCCTGCCCCAGTTGCTGGGGTCAGGGTTAGGTGGTCCCATTCCTGGAGAAGCCAGCCAGGGAAAAGGGGCCTCTGAGGTGAGTGGTGTGAGGAGAGGGGCAGAGAGGGACTGCCCTCCTCCATCACCCCAGCCTTGACAACCTCCCTCTGCAGGGAGCCCCAGGCAGAGATGGGGCTCTTGCCTTGCCCCCTTATTCCTGGTATCTTCCTCATGTCCCCTTTCTCATCCTGAAGCCCCCGATGAGGGTCTCCAAAATACTAATAATTCAGCTGCATATATCTCCTGATGCCCAGCACCTCCTGGCACCCACTGGCCTCCCCATCCCCTGTGGGAGATAGGCAGGATGCTGGAGGAAGAAACTGAAGTTCAGAGAGATCGCCCAGCTGGAAAACGGTAGCGTCTGGGTGTGCTGGCCCCAACACTGGCTCCTCCCAGTCTGGCGATGCCTACGTCCCTAGTCTGGATCAATCCCACCACCTGGCTTTGTATCTTAGGCCCCTTCCCACTCTCTCCCCTGCCCAGCCCAGCCTCCTGGGGACACAGCCCCACCCAGCTGAATTCCAGCCAGGGGGCCCCACTGAAATCAGGTGCAATACTAGGAATTCACCCAGGGGCAAAGACTGTGGCCTCAGAGAGAGGGAACCAGGAGGCCAGGGAGGTGTGGCTTTCTCCGCCACCCCAGGCCCTCTTTCACCCCTCCCTCAGCCCTGCCCAGCTGCTCACCGCCAGCATGAAGCACAGCTACCTGCACGGAGGGGAACCAGGAGGTCTCGCTGTTGCTGGCCTGGAAGTCATGCTGCAGTTCCGTGAAGAAGACGCCAATGCATGTGGGGAAGCCCAGGGTGAGGCCCTGGGTCACCACCGCGGCCAGCAGTACCACCCAGGCCCAGCCGCCGTCTGCCTGCTCCAAGGCCTGGGGCATCCTGTGCTACTGACCACAGCCTCAC
>RJWJ010014865.1:0-37173 GCA_004363605.1 Indri indri | reverse complement strand
TGTGTGTGTGTGGTCTGTAGAGACATGCAATATACACATGCACAGACACACATACATATGCACATGTATACATGTATATATAAGTAGAATAGTTGTCCAAACCTTCATTTCTTTAGATACAAATGAGGTAGGTTTCTTTTTGTATGTTCATTGGTCATCTGTTTCTTCTTTCTTCAGTAAAGTACTTACATCCTTTGACAATTTTTTGCTATCTTTTTTCTTTTGATTTGTAGCAATCTTTAATGTAAATTACGTTACATGTTGTGACTGTTTTCATAAAAGCTATCACTCGTCTTTTAACTTTGTTTAGAAAATATGCTCAGAAACTTTTCTTTCATATGGCCTGTTAACCTTTCTCTTACAGCTTCTGGAGTCTGTCCATTTAGCAATTCTTCTCTACCTCAAGATTATAAAAATACTCTTTTATTTTTTGAATATGTGGATAGAATTTTTTAAACTTTTAGCCCTTTAGGTCACCTGGAATTTGTTTTTGACTTTCATTAGGGCAGAGAATGTAATTCTGTTTTCTTCCAAGGAGTTAGGCTGTTAACCGTCCTCTCTCGCCGACCTGATGTGCTGTCCTGGTTCAGGCATTAAATCCTCACCTACCTGCTCTTCTAGCCTCTGCGTCCGCTTGGCGCTGTCAACCTGAGTAATGCGCGGAGAGGTTCTCTAAAGGAAAATTGTATTTATTAGGAACAGGCACTGCAGTGCGAGTCTACATGCCGTAAACTAAACATGAGGCATTTGTGTACCCAGGCAGGTAAAGGAAGACAAAGAGTTTTAAAAGAAAAATAGGAGGGTTACATATTGTTTTGAGGGAATTGTCTTGGCTGCCAGGACCAGTAACCAGGGCCGTGCTCTGTGATGGGCAAGCAGCTGCTGGGCAGGTGTCCTCGCAGGAGTATATCCTATGTCAGGGTGTGATGGCCTTGGCACAGGGGTGCGGTGTTGTGGGCTCCTGTGACAGTTTTTGTGACCGGCATTAATGCATGAGGACCCTCCCCTCATGGCCTTTCCTGGGTCTGTCGTCAGGGCTGTTTTGTTTCTTGTTTGTTTGATTAAATGGGTTTGCAGTGAAGGTTTTGGCAAAACCCAAAGCTCTTAGGGGGAGCCTCGACTGCGCCCACGTGGCCTCTCCGGGAGAAGCCCGGGGCCCTGCGGCCCAGGCACTTTTCTTACCCCAGGGCTTCCAGACCAAGGGCAGAGAAAGGTACCCAGGGTCCTGTGGAAGGTTCACCTTGTCCCCAGAGAAGGTGAAGGAAGGAGGCTAGAGCAGGCAAAGGCCCCACCACGGTGTTCTGGCACATCTGCACGGGGAAGCCGCCACCACAGGCTGGCCAGAGTCTTGGCAGATCACCTGTGATCCTTCCAGAAAAACGGCAAGCTAGGCAATCTTGCAACAGTCTCGAGGCCACTTGTCACCCACCTGTCTGTCTGTAAGAAGGGTCCCGCTGGTGAGAGGCAGCACAGGCGGGTTATCCTCTGTTCCCCTGGCTCTGGTGCGACACGGGGCTCCCCACCCGCCCCTCAGGGCACAGCAGCAGCTGCCACGCCGCTCATTATGTGGCCAATTCCACTACCAGGGGTCTGGTTGGAAGTCTCGTTAGGGTTGCTCGGGAGTGCAGGTTATTTCTGGAACATTGAGTGCAGATGAAGAATGAAATTCCTCCCCAGAGGGCACCCAGGAGAACTTTTGGGCTTACTACAGTCGCAGCGGTGGGGAGATCCCTTCACTGCACCAAAGCAGACGGCAAGGTCGTTTACCAGTCATGGACTCTTCTCTTAGTTAAGAGAAATGAATGCCCGCTTGCGGCCGGGGCTATCTTGACTTCCCACCCGGCAGGCAGAGGATGATCACATCACAGAGGATTATTTGACTGCGATCCATGAACCCAGAATAGTTGCTGGGTAAAATTACGGTGAGAAAATGGAGCATTTGGATCTGTATCTTCAGAACGGTGCAATTATGCAAAGGAAATCTCTCCCTGGGGTTGTGCATGTTTAGCAGCGGTGTCTGTACTGAAAGCAGGAGGGTTTGAGTGGCTACAGATGTAAGTTTTCAGTTAGGTTACCCAGGTCCAAGATTAGTCAGAAACGCTGCAGTAAAACTTAATCCAATCGTTTTGATTCTTCTCCAAACATGATTTATCTTACGATCATCAGAACTTCGATGAAAGGGGAAAAGCCAACTTGCTTTATTTTTTCACTCGCTGTGATTCATGTGTCCTTATTGCAGAGTCTGCGTCCTGTTTCAGTTTGGCAGTAGCCTCCTTTGGCATTCTATTTTTGCACGATCATGAGCATTCCTTTCCTCCTAAACTTCCACAACGTTCAAGTCGGCCCTTTGCATCCTTCCCCAGAAGGGCTGGAGGTCTCGTAAGCTCCTGGTGTAATCTTAAATGCGAAACATGTTTTAGTGCTGAAGTCGTTCCTTACAGAGCAGGGTTTGCGAGGAAGAGCGTGGCGTGCAGAACTCAGGGAGAGGCCGGTGGGAGGGAGACTGATTAACCGGGACCCATGCGGGACGATGACCTTGGGCACACGCAGGCGTGGCTCTCTCCAGGCTGAGCAAGCCTGCGGGGTGGAAGGTCACCCTGGCCTAACCACGGCCAGGCAGGCAGGAGCAGAGCACGGAGCTCAAGTCCCGACTCCCGTGGCCTCACCCACTGTGCCTCAGTTTCCTCATCTCTCACACGAGTCTTCCTTATGGGAAGGTTTTGAAGGTCAAGTGTCATAATGAGCATGAAACGCTGAACACCTGACCAGGCAGGTCTGACATGTCTGACTTCCCTTTAGTGAGCAGCTACCACACGCTTGGTCCTGGAGCTGCAGAGACGGGTCTCACGGACTAACTCCATGGTTATCAGCCAGGGCCTGTTTTGCCCCCTGGGGATGTTGGACAATGTCTGAGAGACATTTTTGGCTGCCGTGATTCAAAGCGGGGGGTCGCTACTGGCACCCAGTGGGTGGAGACCAGGGATGCTGCTGACCATCCTGCAATGCACAGACCCCCTCCCCGCCCCCCTCACCCCCCATTGCAGGGGATTATCTGGCCCGACGGTGCTGAGGCTGAGAAGCCCTGGTCTAGCTGCACAGCTGCCCGGGTAAACAGGCTGTTGCCATCTTGTGGCACCAGGGCACAGTGACAGGGTGAACTCAGAGTGCAGAGGGGCCCTCCCCTCGATTGCTCTGAGGTTTAGTTATTGGGTCAAACTTGTCATGGCCCCACAAGGCCCCAAGGCCCTGCCCACTTGTCAGGGGTGCCTGTGTGGGTCCAAGCCCAGCCTGGCTCACACAAGGACCCCCACCCGCCAATATCGCATCTAAGGAAAACCCGCCACAGTGTGCATTTAGAGCAGAGTAGCTACCGTGTGCCAGGCGCCATGCTCTGCTTGTCCTCATTAAATCATTTAAACCTACACAAGCCCTGGGAGAATCGTCCAGTTTCACCCCCTTGGGTAGCTAGTGAGTGGCCTGCTTGGGGCTCCTGCCCCTGAAACCTGAACCTTGACCCTGATCCCACGCAGCTTCCCTGTAAGAAGCCCAGGGCCCCCCTGCTCAGGCACTTTTCCTACTCTAGGGCTTCCGGAACCGCGGATCGGGGAAAGGCATCCAAAACCCCGTGGAAAATTCCAGAGTCCCTCCTTAGTAGAGACCACAGACAGAAGAGCCAGCAGAGGGCTCTGTCAGCTGGGGCCCAGCACAGCCTGGTCCTTCCCCCACTGCTGCCGAACCAGGCTGTCCACTGCACAGTGGTTCTCAGAGTGCGGTTCCCCAAAGGCAGCACCAGCATCACTGGGGAGCCTGTTAAAATGCACAGCCATGGACCCCACCCAAGACCCAAGGCCTGCTGGTTTGGAACCCCCAGACATAGGCCCAGCAGTCTGTGTTGTGATGAGCCCCCTGGGGTGTTCTGGTGATCAGCCAAGTGTGAGAACAGTCCCACGGAAGACAAGCCCCGGTGTGTGGTCAGCAAGGTCCCAGCACAGCTAATGGCGTTGGGGCCGAACGCAGGCAGTTTCCCGGGAGCCGCTCAGTACGGCCTCCCCAACCTCCTCGCAAACCCACCCTGCACTCCATGAACCCAGCTCCCCTCTGCAAAATGCACAGAATTGCTTTAAAGATAAATCACGTGGCAATTGTGATCATAAAAATTAGACTTAGCCCCCTTATTTGAAGACTATGACCTCGAGATGTTTATTATAGTTTCTCTGTTTTGGTAAAAGTCAACATTGAATCAACGCAGGCAGCAAGCAGGGAACATTGAAAATGGACTCCACTGAGTCGAAGCAGGGAGTTCTGGAAATGCTGTAACTCTGTTGGGAAGGCAGCAGAAAGGTGCATAAAACGTAAAACAATCGGGACAGAAAAATGCATTCTGTCCCATCTGGCAAGTTAAAAAACAATCCCCCAAATAGATACTGGCAGTGCTGTATCTTGAGCTTGGTGGAAGTTATACGAGTTTGTATTCATTTGTAAACATTCATTGAGATGAATGAATGTGCTTAAGATTCCTACATAAAGGATATAAATTAGGTCTAGATTTCCATGAACATTGAAAAAAATTTGTGTTCCTTCCAGTTTGTATGTTACACTTTAAAGTATTTCGAGTTTACAAAAAACAACCAGTAAATGATTTTTGGTGAAACCCAAGGAGGAAACAGATTTTCCGAAGCAGCACGGGTACAGTCACACTAGAATGGCCTTAAGAAGTACCGTGCAATGACGACACAGCCCATAATCGGCTTTTAAGTATGCGGTCAAGGTGGCACAAGGCATGAGCTTGTGGATCTGCTGACAGTTCTGACATGGCCCTCACTAAGTTTGAGAAAGTCAGAAGGAGGTGGCCATGGGGACTTCTCCGGGTGCAAGGAGAGAGGTAACCAGCTTTTTACTTTCTCCCGGGGCATGGAAGCAGCGCCTAGTCTTAGTAAGTTTGTGGTTTAAGTTAGAAGCCACTTGGGAGTTGAATAAGATTGACTCAAACTCCGGTGCCAAGCCCTGGAACAATCCTTCTCAGAAAGTCTATAACTTCCTCATAAAGTTTGTGGGGTTTTTCCTATTTTTTTACACTTCTAAAAAAATTAATAGACATTATTTTTAGAACAGTTTTAGATTTATAGAAATATTGAACACATAAGACAGAAAGTCCTTTAAACCTCTGCAGTTTCCCGTTACTAACATTTTACATTAGTGCGCTGTTTGTCGTAATGAATGGACAATAATATTACTAGCTAAAGTCCGTAGCTTGTTCAGACGTCTTTAGTTTTCACCTGGTGTCCTTTCTCTGGTTCGGCTCTCGACCAGAGTGCCACGTGACATTATGTCGTTATGTCTCCTCGGGCTCCTCTCGGCTGGGGCAGTTTCTGACTTTCCTGGTCAGGTATTCCGTAGGATGCCCTCCAGGGAACTGTGACTGCTGTTCTTCCCAGGGTTAGACTCATGGTGTGGGTTTTGAAGAGGGGGAGCACAGAAGGAAAGTTCCATTTTCATCACGGCTATTTACTGCCAACCTTGGTCACGACGGTCGATGTTGACCTGCTCCCTGGCTGAGCCGCGTCTGCCGCGTCGCTCTGCTGCGACGTACTGCCTTCCCCACCCTGCGTGCTGAAGCCTCGGGAGTCACGATGAGCGGCCCACACCTGACAGGTGGGAGCTGTGCTCCCCGTCCTGTGGGGTGCAGTATCTGCGTACTTTATTTGGAATTCTTCTGCACTGGTAATTTGTCTTATTCCCTGTTAATTAATTTATATCAGTATAGACTCATGGATACTTGTTTTGTACTTTGGATTATAATCCAATACTACCTTATTTATTTTGTTGCTCAAATTGCTCCTGCTTTGGATGTTGGGAGCTCTTTCAGTTGGCTCCTGTGTCCCCTTGACATGTCCTCAGCAATGCGTTTTCTTTTTCTTTTCCTTCCCGCTCTCTCTTTCCCTTCGTCCTTCCCTCCCTTCTAACGAAATATGTACAAGAGTTTTATAGTTTTCCCATACAGGTCTTGTACATATTTTGTTTTTTTGAACATTCATATAAACTTTAATCAGTTTGTTAATATCCACGGAATAACTTGCTGGAATTTGATCGGGATGCACGGAATCTGTGGATCAAATCGATAAGAATTGCAATTGCAATCTTGACAACGTTGAGTCTTCCGATCCATACACACGGAATATCTCTCCATGTATTTAGAACCTCTTTGACTTCAAATTCCAATTGTTCGTTGTGGGTATATAGGAAAGCAGTTGACTTTTGTATACTACCCTTGTTTCCAGGGTTATTTCCTTGTTATAATCACTCACTGGTTCCAGGATTTTTGTTGTTGTTGCTTCTTTGGGATATTTTATTTACATAGACAGTCACCTCATCTGAGAATAAAGAGTTTTATTTCTTCCTTCTCAATCTGTACCTTTTATTTCTATTTCTTATCTTACTGCACTAGCTAGGACTTCCAATACCGTGCTGAGTGTGAGTGTTGAGAGAAGAAAGACATCCTTGCTTCCATCTCTGACTTTGGGGCAGAACACCCGGGTTCTCACCATCACATATCATATTAACTGTTGGATTTTTGTAGATGTAGGGTAATATTAGCTTCATAGAATGAATTAGAAAGTGATTTTTCCTCTTCTATTTTCTAGGAGAATTTGTGGAGAACTGGCAATATTTCTTCCTTAAATGTTTGGTAGAATTCACCAGTGAAACCTTGTAGGTCTGGTGCTGTCTTTCTAGAAGATTATTATTTATTCATTTATTAAAAAATACTTATAAGCTTATTTATATCATTTATTCCTTACTGTGGGAATTTTGGTAGTTTGTGTCTTACAAGGACAATGTGCATTTTATCTGTTATCAAATTTGTAGGCAGAATTGTTCATAGTGTCCCTTTATTGTGCTGCAGTGTACCTGAGGTCAGTAGAGGCGACCCCTCTTTCACTTACGATGTCGGCAATGCTGGCTTCTGTCTTCTTTTTCTTGGTCAGCCTAGCTAGAGGCTTATCAAATGTGCTAGACTTTTCAAAGAACCAGCTTTTGGTTTTGTTGATTTTCTCTATTAATTTCTTGCTTTCAATTTCATTGATTTCTGTGTTAATTTTTATTATTTTTTTTCTTCTGCTTACTTTTGAATTAATTTGCTCTTCTTTTTCTAGTTTCTTAAGGTGAAAGCTTAGGTTACTGATTTTAGATATTTCTTCTTTTCTAGTGTATACATTAACTACTATAAATTTTCCTGTATGCCCTGCTTTTACTGCATCCCACAAATCTTGACAAGTTATATTTTCGTTGATTTCAAAATGTTTCTCTTTAGACTTCTTTTTTGACACGTTTTATTTATTTATTTATTTGCTGCTTGGTCAATAAGTTTATTGTCTTTATCTAAAAATACTCAGAGAAAATTATTGTTTGGTTTAGCTGTTGACGTCTGCTCCTGAGCTCTGAGAACACTTGCCTTCTTTGAGGTGCCTGATCTTTCTCCTGGGCAAGGCACATTTGGGGATGGTTCTGCCTCTTTTTCACTTTCTCTCTTGGGCTTCTTCTCATAGACTGGATTCTGTCATACAGCAGCGTGAGCTGTCCTACACACGTCCTCCATCAGGACTGGAGTTACGTACTCTTTACACAGGGAGAGAATTGTTCCTTGTAAGCATGTTTTCCTTCTTCTATTAGGTCACACATGTAATCTGCTGTGCTCTGACCCCTGAGACGCATGATATTTAGAAGTGTGTTGTTTAATTTCCAAATATTTTGGAATTTTCCAGCTACTTTTTTATTATTGATTTCTAATTTAATTCCATTGTGGCTGGAGAACATACTTTGTATGATTTCTATTCTTTTAAATTTGTTAAGGTGTGTTTTATGGCCCGGAATGTGGCCTACCGTGGTGCATGTTTCACGTGAGCTTGAGAGAAAGGTATATGCTGCTGTGGTTGGATGAAGTATCCTTTGAATGTCGGATCCAGTTGATTAATGTTCAGTTCAACTGTATTTTTACTGATTTTCTGCCTGCTGGATCTATTGATTACTGCAAGAGGGATGTTGAAATCTCCAGCTATGATAGTGGACTAGTCTGTTTCTCCTCACGGTTCATCAGGTTTGCCTCATGCATTTTGACTCACTAAGGACTGTTAGATCTCCCCAGAGCACTGAGCCCTTTATCATTATGTGATGTCCCTATTTACCTCTGGTAATTTTCCTTATTCTGAAGTCTAGTTTGTTTGAAATTAATATGGATACTCCTGCTTTCTTTTTATTAATGTCAGCCTGGTATATCCTTTTCCATCCTTTCCTTGCATCTACTTGTGTCTTTATATTCAAAGTGGTTTTCTTGTAGACAGCATGTAGTTGGGTCTTATATCTGACTTCACTTTGACAGCCTCTGCCTTTTAATTGGTTTATTTATATCATTCGTATTGAAAGTGATCCTTGATATAGTTGGATTAGTATCTACCACGTTTGTAACTCTTTTCTATTCATTGTGCATGTTTTAGGTTTCATTTTTATCTTGCCCTCTTTTCTGTCTTGTTTGCTTTTAATTGAGCATTTTATACAAGTCAATTTTTCCTACTCTCTTTGCATGTCCATAATATACTTAAATTTTTTTTTAGAGGTTGCCACAGAATTTGCAACACATGTTTACAACTAATATAATCCACTTTCAAATAACACTATAGAGCTTCATGATAGTTAAGGTAACTTGGAGAATTCTCAATTCTTCCTTCCCATCTTTATAATATTGCTGTCATTTATTTTAATTATCTATACTATAACCATCTGCTACATTGTTACTATTGTTACTTTGAAAAACCATTACCTATTGGATCATTTAAAAATAAGAAAAAATAGAAGGTTTTATTTTATCTTCACTTATTCCTTATCTGACATTTTTTTCTTTATGAGATCTGAGTTTCTGACTATGTCATTTTTCTACTCCCTGAAGAATTCACTTTAAGATTTCTTGGAGGGCAGGTCTGCTGACTATTCCCTCAGTTTTTGTTTGTCTGCAAAAGACTTATTTCTCGTTCATTCTTTTTTTTTTTTTCAGGATATTATGGGGGTACAAACATTTTGGTTACATGTTATGACTTTGCCACACCCAAACCATGATTTGAGGTGTGCCCTTTCCCCCAAGAGTAATTTCACTGGATATAGAACTCTGGTTTGATGATTTCTTTCTTCCAGCTCTTCACTCTCCTCTCTTCTTGTTTGCATGGTTCTGAAGGAAAGTCTAATGTGGTTCCTGTCCTTGTTGCTCTGTAGGCAAGGCATCTTTTCCCTGTTTTACCTCTGGCTTCCTTCAAGATTTTCTCTTTGTCTTTAGTTTTCTGCAATTCCAATATGATATGCTTAGGTAAACATTTTTGGCATTTATCTTGCTTGGTGTTCTCTAAGCTTCCTGGACATGTGGTTTGTTTTCTGTCATTAATTTTGGAACATTCTCAGCCATTATCGCTTCAAATATGTCTTTTGCTCTTTTCTCTCTTTCCTCTCATCCTGTTATTCTCACTATGAGTATGTTACCCTTTTATAATTGCCCCACAGTTTTTGCATATTGTTTTATTATTATTATTATTCTTTTCTCTCTGTTTTTTTCAGTTGGGAAGTTTCTAATGACATTTCTTCCAGCTCACTGATTCTTTCTTCAGCCATATCAAAGGTGCTCACTGCCTTCGCAGTGCTTTTGATTTCTAGCATTTCCTCTTGGTTCTTTCTTAGAGTTTCCGTCTCTCTGCTTACGTTGCTGATTTGTTTTTGCATGTTGCCTACTTTTTCCACTAGAGCCCTTAACATTTTAATCATAGTTACTTAAAATTCTCTATATGATCATTTCAAAGTCTGTGTTATATCCAAGTGTTGCTCTGATACTTCATTTGTCTTTCCAGACTGTGTTTTTTCTTGCCCTTTAGGATGCCCTGGGGTTTTTGACATAACCAGGACATCATGTATCAACTTATAGAGACTAATGCAACAGGCCCTAGCGCGAGGTGTTATATTATACTGGCTAGAAGCTGACCTTTGTTTAACATTTGCTGTAGCTTTAGATGCTATGAATGTTTATGTATAAGTTTTGTGTGGACATATGTTTTCATTTCTCTTGGATACATACCTAGGTGTGGGATCTCTGGTAACTCTATGTTGAGCCATTTGAGGAAAAGCCAGACCATTTTCCAAAGTGGCCGCAGCATTTTACAACTCCACCTGCAATGGATGAGGTTTAATTTGCTCTTCTTTTTCCAGTGTCTTAAAGTAGTGTGTTAAATTGTTAATTTGAGGCCTGTCGTCCCTCCCTTCTGAGTTGGATTCTTGGAGGCATATGGAGAGAGGAGGTCCACGTGGACCTGGGGCTGGGGCAAGCCAGCGTGGGGAGCTCATTCCTCCCAGGCGTGGGGAGCTCATTCCTCCCAGGCGTGGGCTCGTCTGCTTAGCTAGTTCTCATTCTTCCACGCCACTGACAGCATTCGTTTCTCCCGTGATTTCGTTGCTACTTTGCTAGGAGGCTGGAGTGGTCTCTCCGATGCTTTCATCTGCCCAGGCTGGAAGCGACACTGCTGCAGCCTGGGCTCCTCTAACAGCAAGTGGCTCTTCCAGTGCTGGACTTTCTTTGAACTCCCCTTACCATATTTTTTTAGTTCTTTTCTTGGAGAACATGATCTGAACTGCAAAGAATAAGCAGACATGGTGGGTGGGTGGGAAGGTGTCTGGAATTACCATGAAATAGCACCTGGATGCAGGTAACAATGCCACGGCATTTTGAAGAGCAGGGCTTCTTCCTGGCTTCTTTCCTTCGACTTGTCATCGTTGGAGACGAGAAACAGGGAGCGCGGCTGGACCAGCTGAACGCTGTGCGTGCCGCCCACGCCCCTCTCTTCGTCCAGGGATATTTTCTCAGGGCTCTTCCGTCACAGCGGGAGCTCTCAGGACGTGGATGCTGCTGGTAAGCGTCCTACAGCATGTCTCCACCTTGACATCCACCCCAGCGGCAGGGGAGGGTGGTCTGTGAGTGGCAGGACCCACGCCTGCCCCGTCTCCCGAGGAGTGTGACCTGCTTAAGTGTCACTTGGTAGTGGGGGTAACTGAAAATCGGACCCTTTGTTTTGAAATCCCTGCTGTTTTTGTTGGCGATCGAGCAAAGGTGTCAGTTTCCTGGTGATGGCAGGGTGATGTGGGGGAGAGCCGGAGCACCGTGAAAGAATCATTGTTCGAGATCTAAGCAGCAACAACTGCCACTTCCCCTTGGGCACACCCATCATCTCTCAAATAGACGTGGTTACCTGGACTGCCTGCGGGAACTTCTAGAACAATCAAGCACAGTTTGGCAGTGTGCGGAGGGGAGGTTACGTCTGTCGTGTCATCAGCCCATCCAGCTAAGGCGAGGAGCGTGTTCTGGAGGCAGAGCCCAGGGAGAATGCTCCAGCCTCGGTGCCCTCAGCCCTGCTTGTCTGATGAGGCTCAGAGCAGCGGGGTGGAACTCGGACTCTTGCATCTGAGTTTCAAATTTACAAGTTCTGGATTTTCATTCACTTGGATTCAAGGAAGGGAGCAAGGAAGGAGAGCTGCTCTGAAAGGCAGGGTGGGGCCTGCTCCTAGTGTGGACAGGGCGCTTGATCCCCCCGGGTCCCCTAGTCCGGCTGCTCCAGCACAGAGTGCGGAAGGGCCGCCAAGCCAGGGAGTGCCAGGCAGGGGGGCCTCCCAGGGTTGCAGAGGTGGGAGAGCATGAGGTTTCTGCTGCGTTTCAGAACAGGCACACGGAGCCAAGCCACCCGCAACATTCCCTTCTCTCCCCTCGCCTAGGTTTCTGTCTCCCCCGAACCCGCCAGGACTGCGTTAACCTTTGCTCGAAATAAAAAACAGGCCTGTTTTTACC
Source organism: Indri indri (assembly GCA_004363605.1). NCBI lineage: Eukaryota > Metazoa > Chordata > Mammalia > Primates > Indriidae > Indri > Indri indri. Next base: position 25,310 of record RJWJ010014865.1, on the reverse strand, counting down.
ATTTGGGGCCCTAGGCAAGCATTGAAATTGCAGCGCTCATACCATAGTTTATTAAATCAAGCTAATAAGCTATTAAATATAATATGTCCTGTCCTCTCACCTTCCTCCTGCCTCCACAGCAGGCCTGTATGCCTCCCGCCCCTCCCGCCTCGGTCCTCGTCTGGCACCCGGAGGCCCCAGCACGTGTGCATGGACGCGCCCATTCCAATTCGCCGGAATGGCAAACATCACGAAGACCAACGATATAAAGTTCCGTCAAGGATGGGAGCAGCTGAAACTCTCACGCTGCGTTCAGGGGTGCAGATGGCACAGCCGCTTTGGGAAACAGTCTGGAAATTTCTAACAAAGTTAAACATACACCTGCCTGCCCTGTGATCCAGCAGTCCCACTCCTAGGTGTTTGCCCAAGGGAAATGAAAATTCATGAACACACAAAATCTCGTATGTGAATGTATATAGCAGCTCTAATAATAATAGCCCAAAGCTGGAAACAACCAAATGTCCCACAGCTGAGGAGCAGATTAACAAACTGGTGCTTCCAAACAACGCGACGCTACTCAGCAATAAAGAAGAGAACTGACTAGTGGCCGGGCGCTGGCTCACACCTGTTGTTCTAGCACTTAGGGAGGCCGAGGGAGGAGGATCACTTGAGACTGGGAGTTTGAGGCTGCAGTGAGCTCTGGTCGCTCTACTGAACTCCAGCCTGGGCGACAGAGCAGGACTCTGTCTGCAAAAAAAAAAAGAACAAATCGTAGACACATGCAACAGCGAGGCTGCGTCTCAAGTGCATTATGCTAAGTGAAGGGAGCCGGATCCAAAAGTCCGCGTGTGTATCTTGCATTTCCATGCACAGGACATTCTGGACATGGCGGGACTGTAAGAGCAGAGAACAAGTTAGGGGTTAGCAGCGCTCAGGGGTAGAGGAGGAGCGCCACTTTTTTGGGCGATAAAACAGTTCTATCTTGACGGTGGTGGTGGGTTCGTGACTGCGCACTTGTCAAAACACCACAAAGAGTGAATTTTACTGTATGTTAATTAAAAATATTTTAAAATATCAAATGTGCTCAGGGACGCTTGCTGAGGGATGAGCCGATGAGTCCTTAGAAGCCCCATGACCCGTCGCCTTACGGATAAAGGTCCTCTGAGGCCTGTGGCAGAGCCAGAGAGACACGGCCAGTCTCCCTCTCTCGCTGCCTCTCCAGGGAAGGGGTGTGGGACGAGAGTCTGCCCAGTTAGAGGAGCTGCAGCCCTTAGGAGCTGGAAGCAAGAGGGACGGAGCCTCCGCCGGCACGAGAGCCTCCCTCAAGCAGAGCTGAGCACCGGCTCCTGGGTCCCGAGAGGCCCAAGGGGAGGAATCCAGAAATGCAGGAACCCGGTCTTGGACGCCGCATGACGCAGGAGAGGCAGGAAGAGTTTGGGTTAACGGGAGAAAATGGGGCGCCAGAGAAACTGAGGGATTTCTACTGACAGAGCTCCCACATCCACATGTCAGCACTACGGACATCTTCAGCTGTGGGGTCACACAGATCCGGCCACCGGAGCAGGCCGGGACCCAGTGGTGCATCTGGACAGCTGCTCAACTGACCCAGGTAGAGAATCCAGGACAGGCCACGAACAGAGCAAAATTAGCCTCAAAATTCCATTGCCAACCCGGGGTCCTGTTGCCAGAGATAAACGAATGGCCACGTTCAGACGGGAACAGGATACGGTGAGAGGGAAATTCCCACCTAACAGATAAGGACCCTGAGACTTGGGCAAAGCGACTTGCTCAGGGTCCCACAGCTGACGAGCCGCCTTAGCATGAAGCCCAGCGCGGTGCAGCAGGAAGGCCTCGGGCTGGGGACACACCGGGGGGTGTGACCTTGCTCTCTCGGGGCCTCAGACCCACCTCATCTGCAATGGGGGACAGGACCTCTCGGAGACCCATCTGGGGACATTCAGTAATGCCACCTGAGTCAGTGGACTGATTGCTCATGCGGACACAGCTAGCAACTGTTTGCAGACCTGGTCGGAAGTACCTTCCACGCCACTGAGTTGAGCGGGACTGAAGGAGGTCGCGGCCCCTCAACACAACTGCTGCCGACACCCAGGAAGAAGCCTGGGGCCTGCGTGCGGGAGGTGCCCTCCTGCCTGCGGCAGATGGGGGCGAGTGGACACGGGTGGGCCGGGGAGCGCAGACACGGCCGGGCGGTCTGGCTAATGCGCAAAGCAGAAGAGAGGGCCGGCCGTGCTAGGTGTTAACGATTTCCTCAACTGCCGCGGGGGACAGAGGACCCGGAGCCCAGGCCCGGGCAGATAAATGGCTTCGCTCGGTGCTAAGTCCTGTATTTAATAGCTTGATTAATGTGCCGGAGGAGAGTGACTCAACTAATGAAATGTGCAGGTGCCTGCTGGCAGGTCGGGGCCACTAACGCAGCAAAGGACATGGAGACGCGACACGGCGGCCCTCGGGAAAGCCCTGCACGTGAGCCCCTCCTCCACCCGGACGTGAGGAAGCGGGCACTGCTGTGACTTCAGCCAGCGCGGTTTCAGCAAGCACCCGGGACAGGCTGTGCTCCCAGGAGACGAGCGTGGCAAGCTGTGGTGAGATAGGGTCTGAGATTTCTAGAAGCTCACAGACTGGTGAACCCCAGACTGAAAACACAGAAAAACAAAACTGCCCTGTGATTAAACAGTGCCTTTTCCAAAGATGTCGAAGAATTTCAGAGACTCGCACAGCCCCGGGTGCTGGGAGGAGAAAGGCCCATCCGCCCAGGCGATGGACTCGCGAAGGTTTCTGATTCGGAGCTGAGGACAGAGGGAGCCCCGTCCCAGCGGAGCGCTCGCTGACTCGGGCCCGTGTGCCCCGGGCTCCGCGTCCTGACCCTGCAGCCTCGTGGGCCCGCGGCCCCACCCAGCTCAGACCCCCTACGCCTCCACGAGTCTCCTTCATCGCTGCCCTCACGCTGTTCCTCCTCTTCCTCCTGCCCCGTCCTGCTGCAGGCTCTGGTCTCCTCTCACCTCGACCAGGAAACAGACCCCGTTGGCCTCCCCACCCAAGCCTCCCGAGGGGCCGTGCTGTCCCCCCACCTGCTGCTCTGAGGTGCTCCGTGGCTCCCCCTCACCCTGACCTCGGGGTCCCACCATCTGGCCTCGCCCACCCTCCCTGCGCAGCTCTGCAGCCCGCCCAGACCACGGCTTCTCGGGGCTCAGGCGCCCGGGGGGCTCCCTCAGGCTGGCGCTCAGCACTGTGAGGAGTCCTGGGTAGGCAAGGGACAGGGCTGCCAGCAAGGGCTCCCAGAGAGCAGCCCCCCAGGAGGGCGGGGGCCAGGCTCATCCCTCGGATCCCGCAGACCCCAACGGGGACTGGCTCGGCCCAGGGATCCAGTTCCGGAGGAGCCCACTCCTGAGTTTTGCAGGCGTCTTTCTAAGAGAAAAGGGAGCATGCTCTGCTTACAGAATTCTGAACGAGCTGAGACGGCGACGGTGACAAGAGCTTGCAGGCCCCAGGGTGGCTCAGAGACCTTCCGTGTCCTCACTGTGACGCAGAGTCCCGGCGAGGAGGGACCAGTGCTGTCCTTACTATGCGAGGCTCACAGAGTTCCAGGGACACGGCAGCCTGTGCCGCCCTCACGCCGATGCCGGGTGGGACCCTTGTGAGTCCAGGCTCACCAGTCCAAGCTTGTCGAGTGGCACAAAATGTGGTGGGGTGGGGTTTGGGGGGCACAAGTCTCGCCACTGGGGAATCACTCAAACCCCTGCCCTGGGCAGATCCGGGACCCCACCCACCCCCACGCTCCAAGCCCACTCGCTGAGTGTGGTGGGCTCCCCCCTGCATGGCCCATAAACACTCACCCCCTCCAGACGGGCCTGCCGTGCCTGGCCTGTGGCACCTGTGTCCTCACCATCCTGTGGCCCCAACTGTGGCCAGAGGATGCTTCTAAATTCAAGACTGTTCCCATCCCCGCCCTCCCGCTTCACACTGTGGGGGTCAGACCTTCCTGACTGTTCCAGAACCCCTGCGGCCTCTGCTCTCACTGCCTCTCCCTGCCTCGACCCTGCCCCCCGCCAGGCTGAGGGCTCCTCCCCAGGCCCTGCGCTTGCTCTCCCGCCGGGCTCGGCACACACTGTCCCGCTGGCCAACACTTTCCCACCTCCTTCCTCCCCTGCAGCCCACCCTTCTCCTCCCTCAGGCCTCAGGTGTGCTGTCGGGCCTGGGAGACCTTCCCTCACCCACAGATGGTGGAGGTGTCTCTGCTCGTCCCTCTGGCGCAAGTGCTTCCTGGGTGGCAGACGCGTCGGTCAAATTGCTTACGTAGCAATCTGTCTCCCACTGGACGGGGGCGCCCCCCAGGGCAGGGCCTGCCGGTAGTGGGATGGGGTCTGCAAGCCGGGCTCAGGTGCGGCCTGTGCCATGTGCGGCCTCCAGGGTGAGGGCCCCGTTCACACTTTAAGGAACTCCCCGTCCGCTCTGGTCTGCGCCACAGACGCAGTTCCACGGTGGTCGCCGCCGGGCTGTGCCGTGCTCAGAGTCGCTGGCACGCAGAGGCGGCAAGGGCCCTTCCTGGCCGGGGAGCAGGGAGCTGACACAGGGAGGGGCAAACACTGGGAATCGTGGACGTGTTCACACCCTGCGGGGAGCCCTCTTCCCCAGCCACGCTCTGAGAGATCGGGGAGTCTCAACCAGGTTCTGTTTTGCTTTGAGATGAGACAGACCGTAAATCAAGGTGTGACGTTGTTCATCTTCAGCGGGTGCCTCTGAGCCATGGCGGAGTAGGGCAGAGGGCGCCAGGCAGGAGCCCACAGGGCAGCTTCCACCCCTCCCCCACGTCCTGCCCTTTGTTGTTCCGGCCTTGTGCCCTGTGCCTCGGTCTCTCCGGCTGCGGGCGGGGAGTGGTGATCCCAGGCCCCGCCCTCACGCGTGGTTTCGGGTCACCTGGCACCGCAATGCTGGTGGAGCAGCGTCCTGGGAAGCCCAGGGTGAGGAGGAGGGTGGGAAGCTCTGACCAGGAAGCCCCAGAGGACTGGGGTTTGGTGACATTGTACCTGGAGGGTGACGCGGGTCCTTTCAGTAACAGCCATGATGATGTCTGGTCCATTTCATGGCCTCTCAAAGCACGACCGTCGGGCTTTTTACCTCCTAAAAATGTGTACTGCAGCCCTGGATGAGGCACGGCCCGAGGGGAGGAAGAGGGAGCCTCTGCGGACTGTCTTTAGTTAAATCTCGTAAGACGACGTGCAACAGAGTAGGTCGACACGCCCAGGGCGGTGGGCATAGAGCGTCCCGCCAGCAGGATCCCTAGAATGAAGGGTTTTCTCCGCCTGAGGCTGCAGCCCAGGTGCCCTCGCAACCTGCAGCAGCCGTGGCTCTGGTTTTACAGTGTGAACATCCGCTGCGCCCCCTCGAGCCGCAGCGGTTGCCAGTCACCTAGACGGCACTCCGTAAATCTGCACTGTGGCGCGGCGAGTCATGAGGGGCTGGCAGCTTTACGAGGTGCCACCTCTGTGATTAATGGGGCCAGGAGCCTGTGCAGGCGGGACAGGGCGAGGACGAGAGGACAAACATAGGTGTGAGGGCACACTCACATGCATACACGTACACACATACACGCACACATGCACTCATGCAAACACCCACGCACATTCACATACGCATACACAAACACACACATACGTATGTGCGCACACACACACACGCACGGGAGCTCAGGCCTTGCCGGAGTGTGGCGGGGACAGCGAATGCATTTCTCTTCAGAATTCCCCTCGTGGGCCTCGTCCAACCAATGCTGGAATATGTTAATGAAATTAAATGGGGGAAAATTTACCTGGATATCCGGCCATTTGCCTTTGCATAGATCACATGCCCACAGCACGTGCTTTTGTCTGTGTTGGAATTCTGTTTGCAGTGTCTGGGCATTGAACAGACAAGCTTAGAAAAAAGCCCACTGGATATTGTGCGTGATATGAAGGCGGAGAAAGAGAGGAAGCAGCTTCTCGGAGCCCCCGCTGTGTGCCCACGTCCCCCCCACCGCTTCGTAGCCGTGGTCTTGTTGGTGCTCACAGCTGCTCTTTGAAAGAGACGTTCCCCCCACATTTTCCAAGTGAAGAAATGAGCTTCATCGCACGTTAGAGGTCACACACCAGCGCGGTGGCGGGTCCGGGAGCCCAGCCCCGCTCGCGGATGCCGGCATCTGCGCTTGGCCTGACACATCCCACTGCGCTCTGCGTGTTTAGTAACCTGCCAGGAGACGTGGCTACATGCCCAACAAACCCCTCAAAATCTCATCGGTATTTACTAGGATGTGAATTATGATGACAAATTATAACTCTTTAAAATCCTTCCCTTGGCAACATTTAATTTTACTTAGAGGTGCTATCCATTCACGGTATCTGTTTGGCTTCTCCAATTTTTACAGCTTAGAGCATTGAAACTGGGAGCTGTCAGCTCAGAGCGTCCTCAAGCCTCGGCCAAGACTGCATGTTGAAGGTGCTCATCAGACGTTTGTTAATGGAAGAAGGGTGAGATGAAGGCACGAATGAATGAAGTGAACTTTTCTCAATTTTATGATCAAACAGGTGGGTGCACAATTGTCAAGTTCAAGGTTATGTAGACATGAACAAATGTGTGACATAAAGGACCATCACTCTGGCCATCACCACTAGTGAGATCAGGGCCTCAGAGTAAATGCTCTGTGACACCCAGCACCCCTGACCCTGGCAAGGGGCAGGGACTCACCCCTTTGCACACAGGGAGCAGCCGTTCTCCAACAGCCTGCTCTTCAGGCAACAGGTGGGAGCCACTGTCTGCAAGAGAGAAGATGCTGGCAAGAGAAAGAGGTGCATCCAACAGTTCACCTGGAGACAGCAGGGACGTGATGAGCTGGAGGATGCAAGCTGAAGGTGGGGAGGGCAGTTAGGAAGCTTTGCAGCCAGTCAGGCAACAGCTGATGAGCTGCGGGGCAGCAGAGGTGGAGGAAGAGAGGGTCAGGTGGATCAGGAAGAAAGATCAGTGTGATTTTAACCCCAGTTCTACGCAAGCCAGGGATGCTCCCAGGTTCCCATCTTCGTCAATAAGGGGAAGGAACAGTGGACTCTTCCCAGAAGAGAGAGAAGATTGAGGGAAAAGAGAGTCTCACGCAGAAGCCAAAGGAGGAGAAATGTTCAGAGTGAGACAAATGGACCACACTGCCAGTATCTACCTAGAAGTAAAAATTTAAAAATACTGAAACACGAAAGCACTGATTCTTCTGTTTTCTACCATGTCTGGAAAAATTCTCCACTTTAGAATGCCTAAAATACCAGATACAGTATAAAAATAAAACATCTTTTTCTGTGCATGATTGAGTTAGTGAGAAGTACAGGAAATACTCTGAGCCTGAAACGATGATGCGTGAACCTGGAGGGGCTGTCTACCTGCAGAAAACGGCCCATTCCCGGGGACATCTGCCCATCCTGGCGGCCTAGGTCCTGGATTTAATAAGATGCTCGCTTAGGGACAGAGTACAAACCTGAGTGCTTGAGCCAGGTTGTAAGTCAAATTAGAGAACCCCAAGTAGAGCCAGAATCCCTAAAGTGTAATACTTCAATAGGTAAAACTTCGGACAAAAAAACTTGCACTGCTTAAAGAGATGGTCTTGCTCTAGGTTGTCCTGAATAAAGAAAAAGTATCCCCAAAGAATTCCTAACTTAAAGCTCAAACTCGCAAGATTTGGGGACTGGAATTCACACTACTTATTTGGGGAAAAAAGAGCTCAAAATTTAGTTTAAATAAGTCTCAGGTGGGTCAAGTCCCCAGACACTTGTAAGATGCAAATTTGGAGGAATAAACTTTAAACTCAGGCTTCAACAGACAAAGTTCTATGGAACAAATAACTATCAAATAACACAACTCACACAAGGAAGTACGTTACCATGAGCAAGAGTCAGCAGAAACTACCAGGTGTAGAGTATGATTTACAAAGATCAAAGGTGTCATAATTATCAGATGCTAGAATACAAAATAAATCTCTTTTGTGTGTTTTAAGAAATAAAAGAAGATTTTGAAAGTATGATGGTAAGGAATTATCAAAGAAATGAACGGGCAGGTACAAAATAGAACCAGTAAGACTACTATTGGCCGTGGAAGCACAAAGTAGGAAATGGTTAACCTCATACAGGGTGTGTGTGTGTGTGTGTGTGTGTGTGTGCACTACTGTAGGCTCTACAGAAGCAGCAACATTTGTGTGGGGTTCTGGGGGGTGACTAGCAGTTTTCTCAGCAGTAAATGGAGAAAAGAACTTGCTGCAAAGAAGGAAGAACCAAGGCAAAAGATGAAATGATCTCACAACCAAATCATGTTTAAACGATTTCTCCCTAGACCAGAGACTAGCAACTACATCACTGTTGATCAAGCTAGGGTCTAAAGCAATATTCTCTAGCAGGGTTTTAGAATTTTGCCTTTATGTTCTGAACCAAATAGACGGCCAACTTATAACCAGTAGTAGAGCCATGTGATTTTAGCACCAAGTTTGCACTTGTGTTCACGGTCAAGGTGAGTCCTTACGTAATTGTCCACCATGAAAGAGAAAGAACAAAGGCTGCTATGAACAAGCAATGCGTTTACTCCAAGTGAAAGCCAGAGGATTCCATGGCTCAGCGAGGAAACAGTTGTGAGAAAAACAGCCTTTCCCGAAGCTCCGTGGATGTGTGGGGCCCACGAGAACAAGTACCACACCGCATAGCACCACGCTCTCTCTGGAAGTTACAGACGGATGTGTCTCAGCAAAATAACATCATCCATGACGTTAAGTTGAAGTTGTAAATATGGACCTTCATGGTTTTCATTTTATCTTTTTCTGTTAGCTATATTTCTTTTCATTTTTGTTGTATAAGAGCTATTGTAAAAGGCCAATACTTTGGTTTATATTTATGCATATTCAAGTGACATTATAATAAAAATCATAGAAGATGTCCATAAAAATTGTTTTTCCAAAAATGGATCCATATAGTCTTCAAGTTTGAGAAACTGTGATCATTTTATTTTTCTTTTTAAAAATAATTGCATCTCTGTACCATAGCTCTAATATACCATAGCACATTGCTTTTTCCTTATTTTTTTCAATGTTTAAAACTCTGCTTTTCATTATCAAAAAAGCCAGGCTGTCCTATCCTCAGATCCATACTGTAAAATAAATAACATGACATTCCATTAAATTAGCCTTCATAAAATGTTGCAGTGCAGTTTTTTTTTTAAAGGTGGTGAAAAATGTGAAAACATCAATGACTTTTTATCGGAGAAATTTTCTTCACCTCTGACAAAGACTGGAATTAATTTACGTAGCCCCGAAAATACAAGAGGAGGACTGAACCGGTCAAGTTCTCTTTCAAATAGCAAAACTAAAGCTCTTAAAGGTGAATTTTCCTCATAATTCTCATACTGACAGAAGTAACCTCGAAGATTCATGCCATCCATTTGCGTCTGGACGAATCACTCAGCTGTCAGGTGAATAACTCGTGCTGGGCATTTTTAAAACCAGCTACGTATGGAGCAGGTTCCACTTAGAAGTCATCCCAGCTTTTCAAAAGGAGATTGCATCCCTTTGAAATCCCCTTGAAGAAGAAATTCCACCTCTGCTTTTTATTATACTGTTGCATTAACTCTTATATTAGGATAAAAAGAAACACATTCTGTTCTTCAAACAATGGAAAAAGGGAAATGTCACTCTCACCAGTCTTTTCTTTTTTGGGAATTCTAATCCATTTATATCCTCAAAGGAATTTTCATTCTTTGGGGAAGATTTGAAGGCCAATTATTATTAGCCCCTTGGAAATAGCATAAGAATCATCCTTCCCATGCCTTAAAAACTCCCCACTCTTGGTTGTGTTTTAATAAAGACACAGACGCCATTTAAGAAGTTTGGACTCCAAATGGACCAAGGAAAGAAATGCTGAGGTCGTTCTGTGTAGAACTATCTGGAAGGAGAGAATTGCGGCCCAAGGGGACCTGTTCAGTGTGTGCTGCGGCAGTCCCACCTGGGCCGGCGAGCCCCGTGGCAGGGCTGTCCCCAGTCCCCCCTCACCTACCAGGAGGCACAGCGTCGTGGGTGCGGCGGTGCAGTGGGGAAGCAGCTTCCTGTTTGGCTTTGGCGTAAAAAGTCCCCCCTAAATCAATGCTGATGTCTGTGGAGTGAGGGCTGAAGCCTTCAGCAGGACGTCCTGATCATTGTTACAAGAAAAGGCAAGAACTTTTTGAGTTAGAAAGCTGGTTTTGAATAGAAAGCTCAGAGAGTGACTGAGAAGAACGATGCGTGATCTGGGACTGTTCTTCAGTGGTTGTTTTCCCCGCAATAACACGTTCCTCATCTGCTCTTAAACACGCGGCTCTCTCGCTATTTTGTGTCTTCTAATCACGCTTTGCATTTCCACTGTGGTTGCTAGAAATACTTGTGCTAAATGTCCGGAGTGAAAGCCAAGCCTTTATCAGTGTATTCTCTCATCTAGGGATATCGTTTATTATAAAAATATGTAAATGCCAGAACTTATTTTTGATAAACTCTTTCAGCATTATTATACCCAGAAGCATCAGCACTCTAGGCTGGTTCATGGACTGGCCACAGGGTGGGTCCCTGCACCAGACCGAGACTCACGACGAAAGTCTTACTGTGGTGTCAGCTGAGCTACGGGGCGGCTGTCCTTTAATCCACAGGCTACGGTTCCGTTTGTCAGCTCACTGCTGTCCCATTCATCCGCTAGACATCGTTATCATACCTGCCTCCCTCCGTATCAGGTGGGATAAAAAGATGCTCTGGGCATACCTTGCAAAATGCCGCAGTCCTGTGCAACAGCCATGCAAATGCTTTGTCTTTGTGTTCATCTGTCTTCTTGCCTTCTACCGTCAGCGGGCAGTGGAGAGAGTCCGTCTGACCAGCGCTACCCGCCGCTCGCGCCAGTTAGCCTGATCGTGGGGAGGACGTCCTCAGCACCCACCAAGAGCTTTATGGGCAGATCAGCCACGTGGTTAGGTTTCTGTTACAGCAGTGCCTGGGGTGGTGCAGTTTGCAAGAGAGCGCATCAAACAGGGTAACTTTGGGAAGTGAAAAGCACAATATCTGAAGTGAAAATCTCACCGGATGGGCTGAACAGCAAACTTGAGTTGGTGGAATAAAGGTCAGTGAACTTGGAGACAGGTAACTAGAAAAGCTTCAGTCTGAGGAGTAAAGAGAAAAAATATGAAACAATGAATAGAGAGCAGACCTATGGGAGTAATACGCTACGAATAGCTGTTCCTAAGGCAAACCGCCAACTCTTTTCCCTCACATCACATTTAAATTGTACTTTTTTCTTTTTGCTACCTAAGGTCTTCATAAGAAGGCCTGGATTCTAGCTGCTCTCGCAGCCCCAACACCAAGCACAGCACATAGCACATATTAAACCCTCAATAAATACGTGGGAAATGAATGCATGGATATTGTTTGCAGAATTACTTATAAGTATGAAGCAATCCAAATTCCCCAACGTAGGGAAATGGTTAAATTATGATGAAACAGATTAAAAACATTTAGATTTTTATTTTTGAGGAATATTTAATGACATAAGAAACTTCTGATATATTAAATAAAAATGGAAAGATTTGCAACTTTATATACAACATGATCTTATTTTTCCCTACAAGTTCTATCCTTTCATTCATTCATTCACTCATCAAATGTTTACTGATGCACATTATTGCCACATATCACTGTTTGAGGTTCTAGGTGTGTGTGTATGTGTGTGTGTGTGTGTGTGTGTGTGTGTAAAACAAAGCCCTGTGCTTGTAGAGTTTATATCATGCACAGGGTAGACAGAAAACAAAATGAATAAGTTCCATATTTTATTAGGTGACAAGGACGATGGGTAAAAACAAGACAAAAATGAGGAGTATACATAGCTTCCAGGAGGATTACTCAGACAGGATTATCAGGAGGATCGTGCAAACATTGACCAAAATCTCGAAGGATGTGGGCAAGCCCCATTCAGATATCCGAGCACTTCAGGAAGAACAGGAAGCTTCAGGGCTCTGAGCCCAGGGTGATCTTGCTGTGTTTGGGGACCAGCAAGGAGCCCAGTGTGGCCACATCAAAGAGAATGAGGCCAAGAGTGTCAGGAGATGAGGTCAGAGGGTCCTAAGGACCCGGCACCGTCAGGACCTGGTAGGTCCTTGTAATGACCTTGGTTTCTACTCTCGAATGAAATGGTTTTGAATAAAGAGGTGACATGATCTGACTCAAGTTTGGGAGGAATCATCCTGGCTGCTGTACTGGGAAGAGACTCAGTGGGGCCAAGACCGTGCGTTGTGTGTGTGCACGTGTGTGCGTGTGCGTGAGCACCTGCCTACGTGCCACGTGACTCGGGGCAAGGCATGGGCACCACCTTCAAGAGGAAGGCAGGGGCTCCTCCTCTGTCTCATCTGTGAAATGAGCATTATAGCTTATACGGTTATTCTGAATAAGCATGGGGAAGGAATTTGAGAAACCCCACTGTCAATTGTAAAACAGGATGAATTTTAAGGAATCCGGAGTATCAGTAACCTACGTAGCTGCACTGATACTTCTTGACGTATTATGAATTTTTCATTATTTTCTGAGATTAGGACTGAGTTGTGGGGGAAAGGGCAGTGGGAGGGGGGCTCAAAGAGACCTTGTCTTACTATCCCAACCACCCTCGAATACAGATGATGATTCGGAGAACTCGTTAGAGTCTGTGCTCGTGGGCTCCATCTACATCACAGTGTGCTCTGTGCTTCTGCAGCAGGCTGTGGGCTGTATGTAGACAGATGTGGGTGTTCTTAGGTCGTGCATACACTGGGCACTCAATATGTGCTTTCATGGCTGTAACCTTGTTCCTAAGGGAACAAGGAAATAAGGAAAAGTAAGGAATAAGGAAATCTAACCGCTCTTCATACGGTTATGACAGCTTGTTAATTGCACCCTGTTTCCTAGTGCAGCAAATTGGCATTAAGAATGATAAATTATTGTTTTTCACTCCCTCTTTCCCTAATCACACTCTTAGACCTGTGATCATCTTCCTGGAGTTCCTCCCGTGAATTCTGGCTGGAGATTAAGCCTGATGAAGAATTTTAGAATGACCTCAATAAATCTTTCCGTGGAAGGTTGGTTAAAACTCAGTCCTCTCATTCTGTCCTCTGCCCTTCCCTGGAGGTCACCCTTGGTAGAATAAAGAGCGTGTGGCCTCGTTGCAGGTGAGAGCACCAGCGTAACAGCGCCCCCCTGCTGCTGGCACCCCCAAACTATTTCAGCCTGCGCGCCCTTGGATTTATGGAGGTTCTGCCACATGCAATTGCACTGATGCCAAACTACAGCGACAGAGTCTCTCCAGCAGGGTAGACTCACAGTAAGGAGGGTGCTCCTGCAGGTATTAAAGTGGCAAGTTTCCAAACTCCAACCCTTCACTTATAAGGCAGTGCAAACCGTGGATGATTCCACCTGTGATTCTGAGCAAGATCCCTTATTTGATTTTGATCCTTGGGACCAGATGGCCCCAAATGCCAGAGTGGCCGTCAGAGGGACAGCTTTCCCTTTGACTGCCCTTCCGGGGTCCTTGGCCTGTACACCCTTGTCAGCCCACCTGTTCTGCAAGTCAAGTTGCATCCTCAGGTCTGGGTGCCCAGGTCTTGCCTCTAGAGAGTAGTGCTGAAGAGGACAGCTCCCCGTGGGCCCCTGTGCGGGGTGGCAGTCACAGCCCTCGGAAGCTGGCGCTCTCCCTCACAGGTGCAGGGGCCAGCAGGTGACATCAGGGAGAGGAGGGGATACCAGCGCCACTGTGCCCTGGAGAGCCGAGACGCTGGTCCCCACCTTCCCATGTGAGAAACAGCTAAGATAGACACCATCCGCTTCATGCCTGCCTCACGTCACTCTGTGACATCCCTGTCTCAAGCTCTGACCCCAGATCACATGTAGGTAAATGTGGGAAAAGGGTCCAAGTGTCAGAAGGACGCCCTCTGGAATGCAGTGGTGGCCGCATCAGTATTTCAGGACTGACCGTGGTGCAGATGGTGGTTCATAAACATCAGCCAAAGTCACGTAAATAAATGCTGCTATTCGGAAATTTAACCATTTTAACTTTACCAAGGAAATAACTTAAAGGCCATTTCAAAATACTCTTCCATGAAGGAGTGTACCAATAAATTGTATCAAATAAAAGTATGAATCAATATTTGTTATAAATTATTAAGAAAGAATTCTAAGTTATTAATTTGAGAACTATGAAATATATCTAGTATTTAGCTTTGTTATTTTAATGGCCTTTATAAATTTAGATTTAAAAAGTCTTTAAAATTTAAACTGAAGGTTAACAGTATGTATTTCAGTGGAGATGATCTGGACGTTTTGTTCTTGGCATCTTCATTCATCTTAATGGTGCCAAAATCTTCCAACGTGATTTATGCTCATCTACTGAAAGTGCATTAAAACATCATTGGAAACAGAACTACGTAACACATGAAAATTCTCATTATAAGGGAAATTATTTGACAAGAATAATATGTAGCCAGAGTCATAATTAATTCATTAAATGACTTTGATTAAAAAAGGAAAGAAAGAAAGAGAAAGACAAGGTGCCAAGGTTCCGAGGTTTTAGGGCTCTCTTAATTAAGAGAGGTGAGTTAGCAACTTGCTTTAGGAAAAGCAACAATATGTACGAATTAATTGGCTGCTAAGGTTTGTGAACAGAGAACAATGGCTAGAGAAGGACAGTAGAATGTTTGAATAAGTTAAGATACTTTGTTATACGTCATTCTACTTTCTAAACTCTTGGCTGTGGTACCTCATAGTTTTGGGAATCAATGATTTTCAAAGCAGCCACTGTGAGAGCGGGTATGTCTTCCAGCTAGACATCAGTTAATCATTGCCTGTGGTCAATTTGCATGGAGATTAAATTAGTGCTTTCAATTCTTTGCCCTAGAGCTTCTCGGAGGGGTGCTCAGTTGGCTTGTTAAGTTGTCACCGAAATCCGTCTAAATGAAGCCATCTTGTCTTTGCTCCCTTTAGTTAAATCCTGTTCCCTTTCTCCTCCCAACCCCTTCGTCAGGCAGGTATGACCACTCCCCTCTCCTGGATAAAATGGGATTACAAAAACCTCTGAAGAAACCAGATTCTGTTGCGGAACCGCAGCTATCAGACTCTCCCTGCGCTCTGGGGGCTGTCCTGCCCCGGCTCCTGGGCCTGGGCGCTGTGCGGTGGGACCGTGGGGACGGAGCAGGGAGGTCTGGGGAGGCGAATTCGCCTTGGCATGTTCACTGGTCTCCATCCTTCATTCTCCTTTCCTCTCGTGCCCGGATATCCATGGGCTCACAGTGCAGTGTCTTCTCTTTGTATTGGGATAGTTCTTTAATGCTGGAAACATGGCGTCACTGGTGTTTTTTGATTGGGACTTCCTCTTGGCAACTCTGCCCTGAGGAATATGGCATAATAATACGTAATAATATCTTTATTGTGCAGAAGCCGGGGAGACTGAGTAGCCCACGTTCTCAGTATGCCCAAGTCACGGCGTGCTTCTAGGCGACCTTCTGTCTGAGTGGCAGTTGCTTTGACCCTCACCATGCGGGGCACACTCGCACAGGGGCCCAGCGTTGTGTGCCAGCGGCTGGTCTTCTCCTATTTCCCGCACGTTTGTGTGATGCGGTGCTCGGCTTGCCGGCAGAGGGAACCAGGCGTGGATTTCCGAGTGGCCAGCTCAACCTCGCGGCGCCCAGCCCAGAACGAGAGGTTGCAGGGAGGGAAGAGCTGAGTCTAGGTGGCAGACACACCAGCTGGCTGAGCTGGAGCACGTTGTCTAAGTGCCCTGAGCCTGCTGTCCTCACCCACGAGATGGGGATAATCACGTCCTGACCTCCGGGGTTGCCGTGGGATTGAAAATGCTACGTGCTCCCGCCTAGCCTGGCGCTGGCGTGTGGTGCACGCTCTTGCCCGTTAGCCTTCGGGTGGTTCTGCTGAGCTTGTCAGCTCAGAAGGGACTCACACCTGTGGCCTCCGCACCCGTGAACTCTGTCTGCACAATTTTTCCCTGTGTGGAGACGACAAATACCACCTCTTAGTGGGTCCGTCAGTGTGCACCTGCTTACGGAGTCCCACCCCGCTCCGTGCCTCCAGGGCAGGGGGAGAGGTCGCCAGAGTGCTGGGTGCCCCAGAAAGACCCCAGACACCCCTCCCTCGGCACTCACAGCCTCAGTGGCACAACCTGATGTGGACATTGTGTGGTCCAGTGCCATGGTGCCCTCAGAAAGCCCAGGACCCCAGTGGACCCCTTCCACACCCTCCCCCTTCCTCCCCTCTCCAGCCCGTCTGTGCTCCCTGGTCTCAGGGTCCCTGCACCCCGCTCCCCTCCATGGAAGGGGAGCCCCGCAGCCCTCTCGGTGGTGGCCGTTTTCGTCCCCTCACCTCTGTGCCCTGGGCCTGGCGACGGGACAGGTGTCCTTGCCGCTGCTTCCGGATCATTCGTGCCACCCCCCGCCCAACTCCAGCTTCCTTCCCTCCGCTGACTGCGCAGGCTCCCGGCTCCCCCGCCTCCACCCTTGGCCTTCCTCTCTCAGCCCCTGCGTGTTCCACGTCGGCGCAGACGCTCCTGCCCGTGGCTCGGGCTCCTCTTCCTGCTCTTTCCAGCTCATTCTCTCTGGTGCACTGACCCAGCCTCAGGGCTCTGTTCCCTTCCTCGGACGGCCACCTGTTCCCACCCCCTGGCTCTCCCGTGTCCTTGCCCAGCCTGGGCTCCGCAGCCCAGCGTCCCCACCCCCGTGTGCTGACCCCCTGCCCTCCAGTGCCGCCTCGCCTGGTCCGGCCACAGCTACACGTCCAGAGAAGGCCGCACGGCACTGGCTCTCTCTGTGTCCGTCCCCGTGGGCGGGGCCCTGCAGCCCAGCCCCTGCTCCCTGAGCGAGACTCACGGGGCCGCTCCGTCTCCTCAGCCTTCCCCACAGCCCCCCGCCCCGGCCGCTCCCCCAGCAGGAGCCCCCCGCCCAGCAGCTCCGCGCCCAGACGGCCCCGCCACAGCGCCGCGCCGGGCGGTTTCTGTGGCTGCGTCTTCAGGCTCCGTGAGTCTCGCTGCAGCCGCCCGTCTGCTCCTCACCCAGCCAGGGCGCTTTCCCGCTCGGACGTCGTCGTTTTACATCTAGAAGCCCACTTTTTATCTCTTCTGTATCTCCTGTGTCTCGGCAACAGGCCCCACCTTCCTTCAGCTCCTTGAGCGGGTGGAAGCCAGCTCCAGCATCCCGCGAGTCCTGGGCCGGTCGTCCCGCACTCGCTGTCTCTAAGCCGATTCTGCTTGATTTTTCTCCTTATTCACGGGTCGGGTTTTTCTGCTTGTTTGCACGCTTGGTGATCTTTGACTGGATGCCACTCATCGTGAACGTTGCCTTGTTGTGTGTTCCTGAAAATACGATCAAGTTTTGTTCTGACAGGCAGTTATTTGGAAATAGTTTGCCCCATTGGAGTTTTGGATTTGAACTTTGCCAGGCAGGGCCAGACTCATGCATAGTTGGAGGCTAATTTTGCACCACTGCTGAGATAAACCCCTTCTGGGTGCTCTCCCCGAGTCACTGTGAATTTTGATTTATGCCCCCTTGGCTGCAGGTCACAGGAACTGTTTCTGGCTCTCTGTTAGTTCCACATACCGTTTTTTTGTTTGTTTTGTTTTTTTTCTCTAAAGCTGTCCTCTGGTGCTTTCCTCCCGTGCAAGTGCGCCGAGCACTCAGCAGAAGCCACGAGGGCCACTCAGCTCCCTGGCGCCGTCCCCTCCGCAGCGCCCCGCCCGGCTCTGGCTGCCAGGACCCCAGACCTTCCGCTCCGTCTCCTCAACTCGGAGGAGCACTGGGCTCCTGTAAACTTTCTCCAGCTGTAACCCGAGGCCGCGGTGGGGCTCACCTCGTTTATTCCCCTCTCTCAGGGTTCATCGTCGTTGGTTGCCTGATGTTTAGTGTCTTGAAAGCCCCTTTTCATACATTCTTCTGACATTTCAGTTGCTTCATGCAGGAGAATAAATCTAGTCTTTCCTACTCCACCTTGGCTGGAAGCAGAAATCTGACCTACTGTTTTAATTTCTACAGATTTGACCTTAAATTATTTGCTGCAAAAAATCCCAAGAACCCTAAAGATGATAAGATAATTCAAAGAATGTCCTGAGAACAAGAATCTCAAAACTGTAGATTGAATCGTTAAGAAAGCAGCAGCAATATAGTAATTACAGTGTTTATTGTGATTCCAACAAATCAAATTTCTTGTACTAAATAAACTGTAACATATAAAAACAGGACTATAAAATTATTATAATTTGGGGGTAAGGAAGATTTGGGACATATTCTATAAAAAAATTTAGAGTTAAAACTGGTCAGGAAAAATAAATTATAAGTCAATATATATACTCCTCGCGTGTAAATAATTTTTGCTGGGTCATAAATATTTATAAAAATTAATTTGCTAGCCATTAAACTAAAACGGGTAATATAAAGACATCGAAATTTTAAAATGTTCACATGAATTGCTTAATAATAATATTCTAACAGAACAATGGCATGATTGAGGTTAGATCAAGAATTAAGGCAACGATGAAATGGGGCGGCTGCTATGGAAACAGTGTGGCGATTCCTCAAAAAATTAAACAGAATTACGATGTGGTTCAGCAATTCCACTTCTTGGTGGATACCCCAGAGCATCGAGAACAGGGACTCAGAGATATTTTTACATCCATGTTCAAGCATCGCTATTTGCAACAGCCAACAGGGGAAGCAACGCAAGAGTCCACTGCCAGATGAAAGGACAAACTGCGGCACAGCCACGGAACGAATCGCGCCCCGCCCTGCAGAGGAAGGAGGTTCTGACGCGTGCTCCAGCGTGGGGGACCCTGAGGACATCGTGCTTAGCATATGTGAGACAAACGATCCCGCTCGTATGAAGTCCCTGAGCACCGAAAGTCATGGAGACAGAAGCAGAACGGTGCTGTGGGGAACTTGGGGACGGGGACGGGGACGGGCAGTCCGTGTTTAATGGGGACAGAGTTCCTGGTTGGAAGATGAGCCAGTTCTGGAGATGGGTGGCTGTGGCGGCTGCGCCCCGATGTGAATGTACTTAATGCCACTGAACGGTGCACTTGAAAATGGTCAAGATGGTAAGTTTTGTTATGTGTATTTTACCACAATTTTTTTACTCAGGATAACACGACCATTTTCTGTTCCGAGCCCTGGCGTCCCCAGGCAAGGCACCGTCCTTGTGCAGTCTGCACGTCCTTCCCGGGCCCGCCGCCCCGGCCCACGGCACCCGGGGCGGGTGCGCAGGCGGCACTCTGCCCCTGCAGCTGCGGACACGGACACTGGGCCCCCAGCTCAGAGGGGTCTGGAGAAAGGGGCGTTTCCCGTTGGCGCTGACCTCTGTCATCCTTCCTGCCGGTCGCCTGCGTCCCCTTTAATTAAGGGTAGGAATGTTCTGCGATAACCATCGTTCTGTTTTGTCATTTAAGTTCTTTTTTCGTAGTAGTAGAGCTGAGGCCCTTCCGCTTTCCCCTACAAAATGCTGTGCTTTGTGCTTTAAAAAAAAAAAAGCACCGGCCGCCAGGGCCAAGGACGCGGGCTCACGCTCGGTAGCAGCCTGATCTCGGGGAGAGACGTGCGCGGAGGTCCTGGGGACTCGGCTCCATCTGGATCCACAGCGAGAGGGGGCTGCCAAGACAAAGCCCACAGCCCCAGCAGAAGTGTGAGGTCCGGAAGGGGGGTGGGCGGCAGTTCCATTCGCTGTACGCCCCTCTGACCTCACACAGCGCGTGTGTGGTGTTCCAGGGTCCCCTCCGTGCAAGGGGTGTCTCCCCACGGGCAGTTGGGGGCGTGAGAGGGAGAGCCGCGCTGGGCGAGCCGTGTCTCGCTGGGAAACAGAGGGCCGGGGCGGGATGCGCAGCTCCTTCCGGTAGCGCGGGGCTGTCGTGCACACAGGGCTCTCGAGAGACAGATTATTTTTAAATCATAAAATAAACAGAGAAGAGAGAGGGAGAGAGACGGGCAGTGAAGGGGCGGAGATGTCACAGTGAAGAGCCTTGTTACCCCGAGAACGGGTCCCGTCCTAACGCCAGGGGCTCCCTCGTCACTCGCACTGGTCGCAGGGGCTGTGCCAGCAGGCGCCGGAACACCATCGGGTCCCACCTCAGGGGGTTTGCAGCCAGCGATGCCTTAACTCTTTGAAGCGCCCACAAGCAGAAAGCTGCAGTCGACACAGGACAGCGGGAGACTGTCGCTGCCCTCAGGGGCTCAGGGTCAGTGGGGAAGCTGAGACCTGCATTTCGGTGGACGCAACACCAGGTGACAGGACTCCAGAGTGAAGGTCGAGGTGCTGTGGTCTCTGCAGAGGATGATCTGGGTGGGGATGCTCTGAGCTGGGGTCAGGGACTGGGGTGTGGGTGTGAGGACAGGAGGGTGACACACGGGGCAGAGAGGGTAGGCCAGGACCCCGGTGGGCCACGGAGGGCCTTGGGGGTGAGTCGTGCCCTGGAGGGACTTTGGGTGGGTCTGGCCCAAACCCCAGCCGTAATGAGAAAGCTTACCTGGTGCCCTGGAGACACACGCTTGCCCTGAAGGGGGCCACCATGCACGGGGTCCTGGCACGCCAGGGGCCCACCTCGGAGGGCGGCCCCATCACCTGCACTCCAAGTGGATCCGTGGGGCGGAGAGGTGTGTGTCACAGTGACCAGCCCCCAGCCAGTGCCTCTGTACTGTTGGGCTAATGTGGGGACCTTGTGTGACACACAATGCCCAGGTCAGTCTGGAGATCTGGAGAGCAGGTGGCACTGCTGAGCCCGGCAGCTCAGGGGATGAAACTTCCTGCCACGGGCTCGCCCCTCCCTGACTGCTCTGGCCTGCTGCTTCCTCTGTGCCCTGGGGGAGGCCAGCCCCCGTCGGGTGCCTGCCCTTCTCCGGGCTCTCACTCACACTCCTCCTCTTCAGCTCAGGAGGCTGTGAGGGCCGGTCTCTCCTGGACACAGCCTCTCGGGGGTGGGTTCACCCTGCGGCTGCTGCAGGGAGGCCCACAGACTGGGCAGAGTAACCAGAAACGTGCCGTCCCTCAGCCCCGGAGGCTGGAAGTGCGAGACCAGGGTGTCTGCGGGGTGGTTCTTTCTGAGGCTGTGGGGAGGCTCTGTCCCGGCCTCTGCAGCTTCTGGTGGGGGCACAGTTCCACCCGCCGGGGTGGTGCTTCTGGCCCAGGAATGTTGCTCTGGCCTTCCCACCTCACCTGTCCTCCTGCCACGGACGGTTGCATCAACGCCGTCCTTCCCCCGGGCTGCCGGGCCCGAGCGGAGCAGGCTGGGGACACGGGGGCCCCCTAGCCAAGGGACCCGCATCGGCACCAGCTTCCCTCTAGGAAACCAGGCTGTGATGTGATGTGTTTGCCTCAAGAGCTTTTCCTTGCACTTAATCTCTTTAAGGAAATGCTAACGAGTAGGAGATTTTCACATGCTTTTAAAAATAGACCCTTTGCTTCACGATTTCCACAGCCCCCCACCTCCCGAGGAACTGAACATGATGAACGGCCTGGCCCCTTTCTCCAGGGAGGAAGACGCACGCTGCTGTCACCTGCCTGCACGTGACTCCTTTCACTCAGCCTCCCTCTACCAGCGAGGCCCCCACCCCGCCAAGCCCGCTGGCTTCCCCAGTGACGCGCTGATGACTGCGTTAGCGTTCACCGAGGACATGAAGTCTCACCTCTGACCTTCAACTCCGCCCACCACGCCGCCCTGCCGAAGTCTGATTCCAGACTCAGAAACCGGGAACCACTGCCAAAGGGGCGTCCTCCCGCTCCCCCTCTACAATTATAAATACTTCAAAAGACCATAAATGTGTTCAGAAGAAATTACAGCCAATCAAGAAGCCATGTGCAGAGGCCTTGGGTTCAAAAGCGTCACGCGTGAATGACCATCGCAGCCATTCACCCTCCGAACTCTGCCCCAGGGGTGTTGCAGGGCTCCCACCTGCCTGCCCTGGGTCTTGCCTGTGTGCCATGGACGCTGCACCCGTCCCCGGGCCCCTTGGCAGGTGTCTTCATGCAGTGGGGACTGCGCCGGGCCTGCCCTCCATGACCGCTCAGGAAAGCAGGTGTCCACCCTGCTTCCTCTGGACTGCTTGACGGCCCAGCGACAGAGCCAGCCACAGCCCAGGAGAGGCCTGCGGGGACCTCACCCCCTGCCACCCCTGGCCTCAGGGTCTGGGACATGAAGAGACACAGGATTCCCCATCTTACGGTGCTGCCTCTCCAGCAGGAACTGGAAAAGTTGCGCGTTTCTGTTTCTAGTGCTCAACAGGAGAGCCGGGAAAGTGACCTGAGGGAGCAAAAGGTGACCTGGAAGACTTCCCGGAGGAGGTGATCTCTGAGAATTCCGATGGGCAGAGAATCGTGGGAAGAAAGAAACATGCGCCAGATCGCAGGGTATGGGACATCTGCAGACTGTCCCGGGAATCCAGAATGGGGCTCTGGGCGGGGAGAGAAGCCACGGGACACAGAGACGTTCCGGAGGGTGGCAGGATCAGGTACTGGCTAGCAGTGGGGGAGGGAGGAGACCCCCTTGCTGGTTTCTGTCCCAGGCAGCTGGTGGGTAATGGGCCGTTTGAGGGGTTGGGGTCCTGGGCACGCGGAGTCTGAGATCCGAGTGGAGATGTCAGATGGTAGAGGGACGCAGGAACCCGGCACTGGGTGACCCAGAGTCACCTGGGGGTTCTAGGACTGAGCCACGGGCCAGCGGCCCCGAGGGAGGAGGAGGAGTGGCCGGGGGGGTGGGGGGAGAGCGGGTGTGGCGGGGAAGGTGGCCTCTGCTGACTGACCGTTAAAGGCCGTAGAAGCCCTGGTCCGAATACGGCCCGTCTGGTCGCCCTCCCGCTGCTGTTCCGAGCCACTGGGGGGCCGCTGAAGCTGCTCTTCCTCCCCCGGGGGCCGGAACCCAGCTGGGCCGTGCTCCTGGCTCCCAGAACCCTGGGTGGGTCCAGACCCTAAGAGGAAAAGTCCAAACAGAAAGAGGGAGAATGTTTGTCAGAGAAGTTGCTCAGCATGAAAGCACCTCGAAGCTCCCCGCGAGCTTTCAAGTGCGCGGCCGTGCATGGCGCCGTGGTTCTTGTTCTTGTGTCCTGCCGACGTCCCCCAAGCGTACCTGATTTCTGAAAAGGCCACTGGTCTGCTGTCCCTGTGGCCCCCAGCTCCCACGACCGCGTCAGTGGCAGACTCCACAGTGGGCCCTTAGGTACCCGGAGGCGCAGGTGCCCTGGACGTGAAGCCTGCCCTCCGCTTCCCAGCACCTAGTCGGTCCTGGGGTGCAACTGTGCCCCCAGTCTCTGAGGCAGACCCCCATTTCCCTCCTAGACCAAGCCCCCAGGGGCCCCAAGTCTCCACCCACTGGGCAGGTGGGCCCGTCCTTACCCGAGAAACTGCAACTCCCAGCTGAAGGGCGGCCAGGGCAGTGCAAGCCCACACCTTCCCTGAGGGGACACGGAATATTCTGGAGAGTTAGACATGCTCTGTGCCCCTTCTCTAGAGGTGTAGCAGGTGCAGCTGTGAGCCCGAGCCGGCCCCAGCACCTCGGCTGCACATCTCACAATGAAGACCCAGCTCCTAACCAAGAGTTGTGAGGATGAGCTCTTTGCGTCCCTGGAGACTGGTCAGGGGCTGCCGCGGGCAGAACTGTCCTGTGTAGAGAAGTGGAAACGCGCCTGGCGTGCTGGGGACAACGGAACCCAGACGCAGACAGTCCCAGAGACAGGTCTCGGTGGCCACGGCTTGAGCCAGGAGGAGGAGCTGGCAGAAGAGGACTGAAATCGGAGAAGACAAAGCCAAGGTCAGAGTTCAGGGTTGGGCCAGAACAGGGAACAGAACGAGGAGCCTGCCTGGGCTGGCAATGGTCCACCTCCTCCAAGGGGCCATCGGCAGGTGCAGCGTTTGCGTATTATCAAATCTCTTTACCTGTTGTTTTACTGAGACTGTGTCTCTGAATGATGTTGAGACTGTGGAAGGCACTTCCTAACGTTAATTCATACGTCCTGTAGTGCTGCAGTCCCTAACCCCAGGCCGAGGACTGGAACCGGGCCGCACAGCGGGAGGTGAGCGGCGGGTGAGCGAGGGAAGCTTCATGTGTATTTACAGCCGCTCCCATGCTGGCATCACTGCATGAGCTCCGCCTCCTGTCAGATCAGCAGCAGGGTTAGATTCTCATAGAAGCGCGGACCCTACTGTAAACTGCACGTGGAGGGATCCAGGCTGCTCCTTACCAGAATCTGACGCCTGATGGTCTGACGCGGAGCTGAGGCGGTGCTGCCAGCGCTGGGGAGCAGCTGCAAATACGGATCATCATTAGCAGAGAGGTCTGACCGCACGATAAATATACCGTGTTTGAATCATCCCCAAACCATCCCCCCTCCCCTGTCCGTGGAAAAACTGTCTTCCACAAAACCGGTCCCTGGTGCCAAAAAGGTTGGGGACTGCTGCTGTAGTAAATAGTTTCCAAAAGCATGTTGTTTATCCTCCTCGCAAACAGCTTCTCTCCCGTTTTGGGGCAACGGTTTTCTGAGAAGCCCTGGTGGTTTTCCATTGAGTGCTCATCTCGTGTCTGAAGTCCGAGGGCTGCAGTTCCCCTCTGGAAATGCCAGTGCCCAGGAGGCCTTGCCTTCGAAGAGTGTCCGGGCTGAGTGAAGACTCCTAGTTTCTCTTCCTTTGAGAAGGGAACTTCATGTCTGGCTGATCCAAGTTCCAGCTCACGCTACCTATGGTTCCTCTTCCAGAGACAGTAAACGACAAGCTACTGACTTTACACCCCGCCACCCGGGGTCCTTCCCACTCCAACCCTGACAGTTACAGACTTCATTTCTTCAGTTGTACGGAAGCTTTCTCCTCTAATCCCAACTGGATTTGTTGCTGGAAGAGGAATTCTAGAGTGAGCTCGAGTAGTTTGTGTCTTTCAAGGAATTGGTCCATTTCCTCTAACCCATTGAACTTATTGGCGTATTGTTCATCATATTCCTTTATTCTTTTAATATCTTTTATATTTTTTTTGAGGCTTGTTTTATGACTCACAATGGTAAATGTTTCATGTGAACTTCAAAATAACGTGCGTTCTGTTGTTGCATGCAGTGCTGTGCGTCAGGTAAACTGTGTTGGTTCATGGTGCCGTTCAAGCCTTCCGTTAACACACCATTGTTGATTTTCTGTGTGTTCTATCCATTATTGACAAAGGGGTATTGCAATCGGTTAATAATCCTGAATTCGTCTATTTCTTCTTGTATTCTATCAGCTTTTGCGTCATATATTTTGAAGCTGTATAATAAGAAGCACAAACATTTAGGATTTTTAT